>CAJNJA010009589.1:0-13114 GCA_905231915.1 Symbiodinium necroappetens | reverse complement strand
GGTTTAGGGTTTGGGGTTTGGGCCAACCTAAAATTCTATACCGGGGTTTGATTAGACCACCACACAAAAATGGCTGGGCATACGGACATTTGTAGCTGTTTTGAAGCACTCTGAGTTTACTACAGTAGGGCTTGTCTATAGGCTATAGGGCTTAAGGTTTGGAGTTTAGGGTATAGGGCTTTGGGTTCGGGGTTTAGGGTTTAGGGTTTGAGAACAGAAGCAAGTTGGGGCAGCGGCTTCGGACTGTCTCGCGGGATGTTGAAAGCTTCCGGTGCCCCGAAGCTTCGGAGAACGGGTTTAAACGTTCCGGGTTTAGGACGTAGGATAAACGGCCACAAGCGCCAACTTTACAGGATTTCGGGCTCATGGTTTAGAAATGCTGTGTCCATGTACATCTGTCTATCTATCTATCTCTCTGTCTATCTCAGACAATGGTGTGGGATGTAGGGTTAACTTGAGACTACCCTAAAGCTCAATTTAGCCCAAAGGCCTGACGTAGTATGGTCTTTGGGCACAGAGGGTTTTAAACGTAGGTCGGCCGAGCTGTGAGGATATGTGCAATCAGAACTGGTGTGTAAAGGTTTAACTTAGTTTCTGAGTTCATAAGCCCAGAAAAGTGTACACTTTCAGTTTTATAGGGGATCATATTATCCCCAAAAAGATAAAATGGACTCATTCAGCTACTAAGTTTTGGATCTGTCTAGCCAAGGAACTTTCTGTCTCGAGCTTTGTCAAGGCCACCTCGACCTGCACCCGGTGGCTCGGAAGGGCTTCGGAAGGCATCGGTCCCAGCAGAAAATGCTAGAGTTTAGGGGTTTGGGGATTGGAGCTTGGGGCTTATTTGGCTCGAGAGCATGGGCCGGGAGGTGGTGTTATCAGGCTTATGGGTCGTGATTTAAGGCCTATGGGTTATGGGTCTACAGCAGAGGAGACACGCTAAAGATTGTCAAGATCCAATGTCGTCTGCTGTCGAGCCGCCGTCCAATGCATCATGGTGATGCTAGAGATCTGGACTAAGGGTTTAGGGTTTAGGGTAGGATGCCTTTGTAAAGGTTCTATCATTCCAACTCTCTCGCTCAAGGGTTTGGCTTCTGTTTAGGCTTTAGGGCTTACGATTTAGGGGGAACTGGATGTAAGTTCCCATAAGAAGAAAAGGCCGTACCAGTCATTAGAGATCCATGTTATGGTAGCTTGAAGCGAGCTCCCCAACGAGAGCCCAGAAAGAGTCTCTGTGTGGGTGCTCCGAAGTGAAGGTAAAAATACCGGATCCTTGGGGTGTAGGGCTTAGGCCTTAGAATTTACTCTAACACCAAATAAACTACCTTTTTTGAGAACTTGTACGAGGAAATCGTAGCCCCTAGACTCATATTTTTAAAGCTTTTGGGCCCAAAGACCCAGTTGTACAAGGCTTTTGGGCTATTTTGACGCTAAGGGTTTTAAGGAACCCAAAAGGGTATGTTTCTGAGGGTCCAGGTCGGGTCTGGGGTTAAACCTTGTTCAGCCCCCCAAAAAAACACAAACCCCCCAAAACCCCTAAACCCTAACCCCTAAAAGCCTAAACCCTAAACTCTAAACCCCTAAACCCCTAAACCCCTAAACCCCTAAACCCCTGACTCTTTAGGCTACCCGAACCTAAACCCTAAACCCTACCCTAACCCGCAAACCCTGCACCCCACACCTCTACACCCCCAACTGTTTACTACAAACCCCTAAGCTATTGAGGCCCCATGATCCCAAGCCCTCAGCCCAACCTTTAGGGCTTCAGCATTAAACCCTAAACCTTTATTAGGGTCTGGGAGCCCTAAAGCCTGCTGAATCCTCAGCAATAAAAGGTCCTTAAACACAAATTAGGTTTTAGGGTTTAGGGTTTAGTTTAGGGTAGGGACCGGAAAGGGATGATATAAATCCTGCATTACCCATAATAAGGAATATGCCATAATTCCCTTAGTTTAGGGTCCTCAAGGTATTGCAGGATTGAAACCATCAGCCGTAGTAGTTATTCAAACCCCTTCTTCACCCAAAGACCCGACCCTGAACCCCAAATCCCTAAAGCTGCACCCCTCCAGAGTAAGCATTGGGCCAACAAAAAAACAAAACCCTGTGAAAATCCCTGGTAGAACGCCATAGACACCTATCACAAAAACAAGAAGAACAGGAACCCTAAACTCCAAACCCTTGCCCGGACTGCCTCCGACACCAACATCTCTCCAGCCTTCGCAAGAAACACACGTTAAAGCTTCAAAGTCGGGTGTAGTCTTCGGCTTTAGGGTTTTACGGAAGTCAAGTTTCTAGGTTCTGGTTTCCTTTTAATGCCCTCACTCTCTTCTTCAACAACCAAGCCCAAAAAAATCGAACTTTTTAGGATAGACCTAATATATAAGGCCAAAAAGTTTAAAGCTCTCCCATTGGCTATCTAAGCTCAAGAAGAAGGAGTCTGATGAGATAAATCCTCGGAAAATATTGTAAATGGGATTGCTAACCTGGTTCCCTGTTGGCGCTATATCAAGAATGATCATGCTTAATCCTTCTTGGGTTTTATTACAACACAAATAAATGTAAAATTATAGCCAGCAAGGACCCAGTAACGGCTCAAAACGTATTTCAAGGGGCTTGATAAGGGCGTCATCGCCTTCTGAAGCTTGTCAGAACTCGGAGGAGCATGCAGAACTAGTCTAGTCTTTTGGAGGACCAGTTTCTCAAAACAAGGAGCAGAACCCAACTCACCCAACATCTGTAAAAATAAGCTTAGGGTTGAGGGTCTCTGGGAACCTAGACCTAAAGCCTCTGAAACTCACGCTGTGCCTCCTTCTTAGCAGCACGGAGAATGCTGGACACGGCCTGATCAGTGAGGTGCTGCCGCTTCTTTTAAGGGTTCCTCTATTTCGGGTGTAGATTTAAGAGGGTTACCATATTTATAAAGGTTCCTGTAATGGTCACTGTAAGGGCTACTATAGGGATGCAACTTGGGGATGACTTCGTAGCTATTCTTGCTTTGCTAGAACGCGTAAATTGGGGCGGTAGCGGTAGCAGCGTCGGGCTTTGGGCTCATACAACCCCTTTGGACCTCTCGCGACACCCTCATACAACCCCTACAAGGCCACGTAATATCTGTTTGGGCCGTTTGGGCTTAGGGTCACAGATGAGCACAACCGAAGAGCACAGCACAAAGAAGCAAAGGGCTGCTGCCTCGTCTGCTTCCAAGCCTGAAGCAGATCTCTGCCAAGGTGGGATAGAGCTCTAATGCCGAGCCATCCGTCGGACACCGCGATGATCTGCAGGTGGGCGTGTTTCCTGGCTGGAGGATTCCGGTGAGCCTTTTATTGGTTGACTTGTCAACCACTGCCAGTTGACGCTCGTCGGATAGACCTGCTCAGATGGCAGTGTTGCGGGTCCAAGCTGATGGCAGCCATGCGCATGTCCCCCGCCAAGGGGTTGAGTTCGACTTTGTCGCGTACAGACGACGCCAATGGCCTCTATCCCCTGCGACGACACAGCATGCCCAGTCAGATGATGGTCTAGGATTTAGGGTCAGGGTTTAGTTCAGGTGGGGAGGGTACGGGGCCTTGACGCCATTCAGACGTCATAAGTACCGGGTACGTAAGTGCCCACTCCCACCCATCCGTAAGCCCCAAACCCCAAGACCCTACCCCCCCAAGATTCCCATGATGAAGTCTGAAACAATCCTGGCCTCCAAAACCGCAAAAATCTACAACTCTGTAACCCTGCGTTCTCCTGAACTCGAGATGGGTAGTTCTCCGAAGTTGGGTCCCTGTGTAGGTCCTCAATAGAGTACGGCACCCTTATAAAAAGGACCCCAATAGGGACCCTAATTTAGAGAACGTGACTACCCAAATAACCCTGAAGCCTAAACTGGAAGCCTAAACCCTGAACCCTAGACCCTAAATCCTAACCGTATACAACCCTGGCAGGCAGACCCTATCCTCAACGTGGTATTGGGTAGCTTTTACAAGGAGCCTAGGACCCACAAAAAAGGAAAACACACCCACTGGCAGACTACCAAGCAAACCTCATAACCCCCCTAAACCCTAAACCCCTCTAGCCCTAAACCCTAAACCCGAAACCCTAACCAAACAGTCCACCCAGATATCAGCCACCTGGGCAGCCGCCTCCTGCGGAGGAAGCTGCAGCGCCTCCTCGGTGGCTTTTCCCCCCCATGTTTCACGGCTCAAGAGGCTTTTGGTATAGGGTTTGGGGATAAAAGGTCCCCCTAAATCGAAGCCCCCAACCCTAATTCCCAAGCCCTAAGCCCTAAACCCTAAATCCTCAGCCCTAAACCCTAAACCTTGAACCCAAAGCCCTAAGCCCTAGGCCCTAAACCCTAAACCCTACTTGGAGGGTCGGGGGACTTAGTAAGAAGCTTCTTTTTCAAAACTTATAAGTATCATAACCCCATTCAGGGTCCCTTTTAGGGTACTTATAACTCTACTTATTACCTACTCACTAAGTCCCCTGACCCTCCAAGTAGGCTGTTTGTTGTCTGGCTGGGCTTCGGGCTGTGAGTCCTAATGCTGTTGGGCTCAGAGGCCTGAAATTGCCAGATCTTCCAAGATCCCTTATTAAGTAGTAGGGAATATACAGAAAACATATTCGGATCCCTGATATGATTTAAGGTATACTCCTTAAATCCTAAACCCTAAACCCCTAGAATAAGGGAGCTTTTAGTATCTGGGAACGCACCGAACTGCCGCCAGCGCACCGAGATTTGAGTGGGATCGCCAACCAGACCTGCGGAGATGCTGCTATGCTTTAGGGTTATTTTTGGAGTTTAGGGTTTAATTAGAGTGGTTTAGGGTTTTTTTTGGAGTTTAGGGTTTAGGGTGGTTTAGGATTAAAATTTAACTAGGGTGGCTTAAGATTTAAGGTTTGCTGTTTAGGAGCTTAGGGTTTAGCGTTTCGGGTTTAGATTGAGGGTTTCCTTTCAACTAGCATATCCTCCTGTTTGATAGGTTCGTATTACAAACCAGAATGTATCTATATATATATACGCACACACTCACTTTATTATAGGGACCCTGCAAAAAGTAGGTTTTGGTAGGTTAAGTGCGTGAGGGTGTAGTTCATGCCTGCGGCGCTTCTTTGTCTGGTGCTTCCTTTCTGTTGTGTGCAGGGTGCATGGTTTGGGGGAGTTCGCATGCTTGGGGTGTTAGCCGTGCGGGTTTCGTGGCCTAGGTGTTGTGGGAATAAAGGCTGTGCGTTCTGGCAATGAAGGAGAAGAGTAGTCACATAAGGACTACAAGGGCAACTTTTGGACAATAGTTCCTAAACCCTTGAAGACATCATGTGAATTCGTGTAGAACCTTCTATACCTTCCTCCCCCAATAAGCCAGGGAAGTAAAAGTTTAAGCTTTCAGATTACTACTAAATTATAAGAGCCCAAAAAGCTTAAAGGTTGGGTATTGGGGAACTTAGTCTATGTCATTGATGACGATTCAGCCCTCTGTATTAAATTCTGTATCATCCTACCCCTACGAGACCCGCGCGAATAAAGGGGCAATGGCAGTTGGAACAGGGTCTTGGGTACATTACTGTAGCATGGTTATGGCAAGGAACCCGAAGGAAAAGTATTCGCGATGATATAGGCGTTCTTCCAAAATTCAGGTCTGGCATGGTTTTCCAAAACTAACTCTACTGATGTGCGAGTTTTCGGACAGCTGGTGCGGTGGGAGTTCAATCAAAAACGGCCCATAAGGGATCCTTTTATGGGCCCCAAATGGGTTCTTTTACGGGCTTTTTTGGAGTTCGTTTATAGTCGCATCATCACGATGAGGGCTTCAAGCATGAACTTGAAAGCCCCTAAATATAAACTCTGAACCCCCAAACCCCTAAACCCTAAACCCCCAAACCCAAACCCCTAAACCCTAAACCTTAAACCCTAAACCCCCAGACCTGCCACCGCAGCGAGCGGCGAGGGCGCGGCAGTCTTCGCCGCCTCATCGCGAGACGGGCCCCTTGAAACCTCGAGCATATACATATGCATATACATACAGACATACAGACATACAGACATACAGACATACAGACATACATATATATATATATACGTAAGTATTCGGGAACCTGACAGAGCAGTAGGACGAGTCATTCAGACGCCTACTCTCTAAGCACTAAGCCGCGAGACATTGCTTATGCGGTTCTCCCACTTCCGGAATCCGACGCTGGGCATTTACATTGAAAGCCTTTATTTGGTATCGCAACCCATCATTGACCTTAAACCGTAAACCCTAACCCATATGACCTACTGACTCTTTCTCCTAAGCAACTGGACATCCCTACACCCTAAACCCTAAACCCCAAAACCCAAAACCCCAAAACCTGTAAATCCCTAAACCCCTAAACCCCCAGCAACTGAGCATCCGTAAAACCTTAAACCCTAAACCCCAAAACCCTAAACCCGTAAAACCCCAAAACCTGTACACCCCTAAACCCCCAAGATTCTGGGCCTCCTTCTCCCACTTCAGCTCAGACTGCAGCCAGCTCTGCGCGTAAAGGCTGGCCTGAGCGTAAAAACAAGGGTTTGGGGTTTTAGGGTTTTAGGGTTTAGGGTTTAGGGTTTAGGGTTTTAGGGTTTTAGGGTTTAGGGTCTATGAGACTCTCTGTTCCGCCCCAACCCTAAACCGTAAACCCTGTCAGCCCAAACCCTAACCCGCAAACCCGATCCGCCCTGAACCTTCAACTTACGCTCTTCAGGCCTTTACAAAGCAAGAAAAATGCAGAGCAGCTCACATGTGACAAAAACTCTTTAGGGTTTAGGGTTTATCCTTAAACTCCTTAAACGGTTTGGGGTTTAGGGTTTATCCTTAAACTCCAACCCGCACATCAAACCTCGAGAACCCGAAACGCGACCAGAGCACCGAAAAGAACGTCGGACTTCGAAGGTTGCTCCGACTAACTATTAAAACGCCCTTCTACAACACGTTGTAGTATCCTTTACTTAGTTGCTGAGCTCATAAGCATAAAAAAAGTGTACACTTTCAGTTCTATAAGGTATCATACTATGCTCAAGTTTGTGTAGTAATTCAGCTACTAAGTTTAGAGTATCCCTTAAAGTAACCTTCCATAACTGACTCCGAGCTTCGACAGCTGCAGAGCATTTGCCCTTCAGCCAGTGCAGCAGCCAACCGGGAGCAGTCGCCACGTCACCTGCTTCTTGTGGGTTCTTTTAGGGCTTGGAGTTTAGGGTTTAGGGTTCAGGGTTTAGGATTTAGGATTTAAGCTTTTTAAAGGTTTGTTCGGGCTTGGGGTTTAGGGTTTAGGGTTTCGGATTTAGGGTTCGGGGGTTAAGCTTACTTCCCCCATAACCCAGGGAGATAAACGGTTAAACTTTCAGATTACTACTATACGAACCCAGAAAGTTTAAAGGTTGGGTATTGGGGAACCATGTTAGGGTTCCGGGTTTCGGGTTTAGGAGTTAGCGTTCGTGCCCCCCCCCCGGGGTTTGAGTACACGGTCTCAAACTTCTACACTTTCTTCACCTAAACATCAAAGCGCCGCAGGTCGAAAACGAGGCACTCTGCGAATCGTTCCATGTGGATTTACAGACGCCTGCAGGTGCAGATCGCAACATCTCCCTAGACGAGCACCAAGTTTATAGAGATTATATTATCCCAAATTACCAAAAAGCTCAAAGTGCAGCCATCCAGCTGCTAAGCACAGTAGAGAGGTAGGGTCTCTAGATGAGGAAGTGTGAGGAACCTTCGCCTTCGTGTTTAAGCCAATGGGCTTTATTTATTTACCGGCTCAGCCTTAAAAGATAGAGGGAAGTTCGATATGTTAGGGGTTTAGGGCTTAGGGGTTTAGGGTTTAGGGTTAAAAGTTAGAGGGAAGTTCGATATGATTCAACGACTCTTGCCTGAGGCCGCTAGATCTAGGTTGAGCCTTTGGAGTTGTTCGGCTTGAGTAATTCTGGTCCGTGTCTGAATCAACTTGCCTAGTGCTTGAGGGAGATGCCTTACATCTTGCAGCTGAGGGGGTCGTAACCTCTTGCTTTATAGTGTGCAAAAAGGGCCGCAATGATTAGGACAGACTCTTTATATTCAGCTACTAAGTCTTGGCTGACTTCAGAACCCCTCCAAAAAGTTAAACTTTTAGCCTCCTTATTCTAGTTCATATGGAAACCGAAAAAGTTAAAGTCCTAAGAGCCAACCAGAAGAACACCAAGAAGTAATACCTAGGAAAGCAGTACCAGGCAAGGAGGGTGACCTCGCCCCGAATGGCCCTAAGCCCTTAGGGCGACTCATGTTCGAAAGAGTTGCTTAAGGTTTAGGGTTTAGAGTTTAGGGCTCTAGGGTTTAGGGTTTAGGGTTTTAGGGTTTAGGGTTTTAGGGTTTTAGGGTTTAGGGCTTAGTGGTTAGGGCTTAGGGTTTTAGGTTTAGGGCTATATCCAGCATGTATAAAGATGTATATGCTATACATATGTACATCGGTTTTTGGCATTTAGGTTTAAGGAGTAGGTGCAGAGGTTCAGAACCTACTCTTATTCTGTACAAGTATACACGACACGTGTGCAGGCAGATAGAATGGCAGTGGTGACAAAACCAGCCGTGATGTTTGTCGAAGTAGCATGAAGACTTAAATCAAGAACGGCCTTGCTATCATCATTACTATCAACGAATCAACCATGACCGGAGCACGAAACCTCAAAGCTAGAAACATATCCAGTCACTCTTGTTGCAGATAACAAAATGCCCAGACCGGCTTGAATCTAACGTCGTCGCCTGTGTTGACGCAGAGAGGCCCGGGTCGAATCGACGGCGCGCTGCCGTCGTAGGTAACCAGCTGCACCTGCTGTTCAGGGTTCTGCTTTTTTGGACTTGGGATGAGCCCCAAAACCTCGACCATGCAACCCGAAACTTACCCATAAAACCATCGGTATTATCTGCCTCCGGGGTTGAGAAAAAGCAGTCCTCATGCTCCCAAGTCACAGGGGTTGGATTTGTGCTGCCTGAAATAAACTGTCAGACTTCTGAAGTTCCTGGTAGGTTCGACAAGAGTTCAGCGAGTTCGTATAGGCGGTCCCCCAAGCAGTATCCCTTTGTTCTGTTATGACTTGACGTTCCCCTGAAAAGTGGGCGAAGGGAAGTGGGAGTTAGTTGTTGCCAGGACAGTTACCCTAGCCCCCGAGCCTCTATGATGATACTATCGCTACTGGTGATGAACCAGCTGAATAACAACGAAGATCCTTATACAGCTGCTGACAGTCATAGTGACGTCGTCGCTGTTGTTGATGATGATGGTGCTGCTGATGATGATGTTGACGACCACGATGATGATGATGATGATGGTGATGACGATGACCATGATGTCATCCTCAACATAGTCAGCCGTGATGCTGCTAGCATTACCGCTTTTAGTGCTTTAGCAGCTGCTACTCGAACGCACATCTGTGGATGTCGGATGGCCTGGTTGCGAACCCACCTGAGCTTGGGACCGGGCAGATCTTGTAGTGCGTGGAAAGCCCTGAATGATAACCTTAAGGGCCAAACGTAGGGGCCCCTATACAATTATACTATTAATCCCTATATAGTAGATGAACCCTAAACACTTTTAAGGTTCTTTTCGTCCTTAGGGAATATACAGCTCTCGAAATTCGTAGCAAGATCTCCTTATAGGCAAGCTTCCACAGAGTCTAAACCCTAAACCCAAAACCCTAAAACCCTAAACCCTAAACCTAAAACCCTAAACCCGAAAACCCTAAACCTCTAAACCTAAATCCCCAAACCCTGTTAGACTGTCTGATCGAACCACCATTCGAAGGCCACGGCCAACGCCACGCAGGTCTGTAATCTCTGAACAACCAGCCTAAACAACGGTTTTGGGTCTAGGGTTTAGGGTGAATCCGAAATACGAAACCCTAAACCCTAAACCTCAAGGAACCCTTAAAGGAACCCTTAAAGAACCTAAAAGACCCTAAACCTCAAGGAACTCTTAAAGGAACCTTTAAAGAACCCTAAAACGCCTTTATAAAGGGGCCTACAGGACTTAATGACCGGGCAATTTTTGGGCCAAACCCTGAACCCTAAACCTCAAGCAACCCTTAAAGAAACCTGGAAAGAACCCAAAGGACCCTACAGGACTCCATGACCGGGCAAATTTTGGGCCGAAAGAAATCTCTCGCACAGCCTAAGCCCCAAGGGACCTTAGCTCCAGCAGCCTCCTCTACTTTAGGGTTTAGGGGTTTAGGGGCTTGGGGTTTAGGGGTTTAGGGTTTAGGGTTTCAGGGTTTAGGGTTTAGGGTTTAGGGTTTAGGGTTGACCCTCTAAAGGTTCCTTTAAGGGTTCCTCGAGGCGTTCCTTCTGAGGGTTCCTCTAAGGGATCCTCTAAGGGTTCCGAAAAGGGATCCTTGAAGGGCTCGTTTAAGGGTTCCTTTCAGGGATTTTTTAGGGGTTCCTTTAACGGTTTAGTAGGGTTTACGGTTTAGGGTGTTTGGGGGTTTGGTGATTTGGTGATTTGGGGGTTTAGGGGTTTAAGGGTTTGGGGGTTTCAGGGTTGGGTGTACAGTAGAGGTTTAGGGTTTAGGAGCGTCGGGTCTAGGCTTTGGGGGCTTTGGCTTTGGGAGTGGGGTTCAGGGTATTGATTGAGGATTTTGCCTTAGCTTGTAGGGCATTTTGGGTTGAAGGTTTAGGTTCTTGTAACCTGTAGAACTTCTAAACCCTAAAGCCCTGACAACTAAACCCCCAAACCCCTAAACCCTAAAGCCTAAACCCTAAACCCCAAACCCTCAAGATTTTGTAGGTCTTCTATGGTCTATGGGGTTAGGACCTTAGGATCATACCGTCACTCCCCAGAAAAACCTCAACAGAATGACGACGATGACGGCACAGCTCCAGTCCGAAGACAAAAAGAGACGTAGTCGCTCAGCTCTGTTGTGGTAGTAGCTCAAAAACCACAAAAATTAACTGGGCTGACTTCTGAACCCTTCCTAAAAAAATAAACTTTTAGCCTACTTATTTCATATATCAGCCCAAAAAGTTCAAGTCTTAAGAGCCAACCAGAAGAACACCAAGTTAAGGTTTTGCCACCTCAACTGCTAAAGCACCAGTAGCATCATGGGAACCATGATGGTTGCAAGACATGAGCCCAATTCTTACAATGATAACAACCATGTTAGATAATATCATTCATCGAAGGCCTCAAACGAGCTGAGTAGCTCCCGCTGCAGTGGCTCTGGAAATCGGCTCGCTGCCACCTCCAAGTCAATCCTTGCCAGGAAAGCAACGAACAGATGAGAAACGAAGAGCAATTAACGTTGTGGGAACAAGATGAGGCATACTCAAAAACCACGGCCGAGGCCATAACAATAAAAGCTGTGGTGATAATACCTAAGACAACACAAAAACAAGAACGCTAAACACTAAACCCTAAGAGTATAACTAGAGAACCTCATAAACCCAGCGCAATCCTACTGTGTGCTCATCGCGGGCACAACGTTCCTTCTGCATCGATGTCGTCAGTGCTAAGGCTTGTAGGATTAGGGTTTAGGGTTGAGTGTTCGTTGTTATCATTGTTGCCGTGGTTCCTGTCATTGTCGTCGCCACTGCAGCCACGGATATTGCTGCTGTCGGCGACTTTCTCTCATATTGTGTGGATGTTGCTATTGCTGTGGCTGTTGGAGTTGTTGCTGTCATTGCAACCCTGGTGTCGTCTTTGCCGTTGTGGTTGTAACCGTCCATCCGCACAAGCAACTCCGGAAGACACACACAAGGCTGCTTATCCTCATGGTTCTTCCTGATGCTGTTACTGTAATTGACTACAATGGCAGTTGAAGTTCTCGATTTCCGTGTTTTCAGAACAAACGTTTACAACCTTACTCGTCTGATTGATGCCGCTTATCCTTATTCTGCTTCGTCGTTACCGTTCGTGCTATGTCACTTTTCGTCGTCTCTACTCCTACTGTTGTTGCCGTCATCTTTCTGCAGCAAGTCCTTCTCTCACAGGCAGACCCTTAACTCTGCCTACACCCCGCAAGCCCGCACCACTAGGACTTCAACCTCAAACACGTGATTTAGGGTTTGGGGTTTAGGGCCCTATATCACCCTACACAGCACTGGCAAAGCCCTCGTACAACCTTTGTGTATACAGCCTTGCAGAGATTCAAACAACCTTGAGCCCTATATTACCCTGAGGAAAATACAAGAACAAAACTGTAAACAAAAACCATTCCAAACCCTTTGAAACCCTCAAGCTCAAATCCTTAAATAACCTCCTAAGCTTTAAACACTAAGAACCTTTAAGCCCTCAAGTCCAAGACCCCAAACCCAAGGCCCTGAAGCCTAAAGTTCCGAAAGCCTGAAGCATCCCAAACCCCCGTAACACAGGGTTTAGGGTTTAGGGTTTCCCTTAACACCCTGTAGTGCCCTATAACACGTTAGCTGTTGAGTTCATAAGCACAAAAGTGTACACTTTCTTTTCTACACGGGATCATAATATCCCTAAACCCTCAACCCTCAGCCCTAAACCCTCAACCCTAAGTCCTAAACCCAAGGCCCTAAACCCTAAAACCCTAAACCCAAAAAATCCAAAACCCTAAAAATCCAAAACCCTAACTTCTCCTAAACCCAAAGCCCTAAACCCTAAAACCCTAAACCCAAAACCCAAAAAATCCAAAACCCTAAAAATCCCAAACCCTAAATTCTCCTAAACCCCAAACCCTCCTAAACCCCAAACCCTCCTAAACCCTAAGCCCTAAACCCTAAGCCCTAAACCCCAAACCCTCCTAAACCCTAAGCCCTAAACCCTCAACCCTAAGCCCTCCTAAATCCTAAGCCCTAAACCCCAAACAGTCTAGAGCCCAAGGTTCTTCATCGGAGCAGAGGGCGGGGAAGGACCAGGAGCAGATGCCTTCCTTAAAGAGACGACAGGAAACCTAAAAGGGTAAAAGGGTTTCGGGGGTTTAGGGGTTTAGGGGTTTGGGAGTTTTGGGGGTTTAGGGGTTTAGGGGTTTAGGGGTTTAGGGTTTGGGGGTTTAGGGGTTTGGGAGTTTAGGGGTTTAGGGTTTAGGGGTTTCGAGTTTACGGGACCCCCCAAAAACAACTTGCAACCCTAAACCTTCAACCCCAGACCCTAAGAAAAAAAAACCGCAGGGGAGATCGTGACG
>CAJNJA010009588.1:0-14710 GCA_905231915.1 Symbiodinium necroappetens | reverse complement strand
TAAACCCCTAAACCCTAAACACCTTGTTGGGGGATCCCTATGTTCGGGTCAATTGAGGGTACCATGGTGGGGTCCCATGTTTCCCGAAGCTCCCACATCTCTTTAAGGTTCTTTGAGAAATTTTCGAGGGAGTTTCAGAAGGGTTCTAATACTTCTGTTGATGATCTAAATCCTGCACTACCTTAAGTTTAAGCCTTAAGGACCTTAAAACTATGGGAAGTCTGGTCTAGTCCTTATTATGAGTAATACAGGATTTGTATCATCAACACTGTAGGTTCCCCAGTAGTACCCTTTTGCACTTTTGATTTTGGGGTCTCCCTATTGAAAACCAAACATTAGGAAAAAGGGGCACCCTTTTTGTGTGCTATTCGGCGTGGGACCTAGCTAAGACCTTAAGATCTTACTTTGGGGTTCCATAGGGTTCGGGTTGTGGTTTAGCTGTTCAGGGTTCAGGGTTTTAGGGTTGTTTGGATTCGGTTCTTGACACATGCTCTGAAGAGTTAGTTGGTTGAAGGGGTTCTAAGTGCCACGATGAAATAGCAGGATAAAAGCAAGCTGACTCCGCCCGCCCCCAATCAATCAAAGGCATCCTGCCCCTATATGAGTCTTAAGATTTTCTGTAAGCAGACCGGTTGTAAAGGCCATGAGCTATGTGGTCGACTCTGTCAATGCTGCGCTTCTGACCGATGCTGGGTGGATTCTCTCCACCAGCGCTTTCGTGAGCGCCTTGACTCCGCTCCTTGGAACTATTTGGCTGAGTTTGGAGCTTCAACATCTGCTTTCTTGTCATCAAGCTTCACCATAATAAGGAATATACCATAATTCCCATAGTTTAGGGTCCTAAAGGTAATGCAGGGTTTATATCATCAATAGTAGTATCGTAATTCTGCTACAGTCCCTTAATAAGGGCTGCGCCAAATCTGCACCCAACGCGTCAGCACCCTGCAAAACCTCCGATAAAGCAACAGAAAGCTTGTGCAATCAGTTCCTTCAAACCTCAATCTAGGACATTTTCAGGTGGGTAGTTACCGTTATAGGAGCCTTATAGAAGGTCTATATACCTTATAGAAGCTTTACAGGAGCCCTAACACCCCTAAATTCCACACCTGTAATTTCCATTAACCCAAACGTTGTTGTTCCCCCTCTGAAAAGCATCCTTATAGCACCTTGCAGAAGCTCATCGGTATCAGCACGTGGGCCGGGGGGGATCACGTCTTGTCAAGTGTTGATGGCTTAACAGCTGAGTAGGTAGTCTGAATTACTACACTTTAAACTTTTTGGGAGAATATGATCCCTGATAGAACTGAAAGTGTGCACTTTTCTATGCTTATGAACTTAGCAACTAAGTGTTGAAGAGCTTCGATGAGTAAACTTATTCTGTCACAGTCTCTGTTTTATGAACTGCGCCAAAACCTTTCACGATTGGTCAAGAAACCGTTGAACAGTTACAAAACCCTTTAGAGCCTTTGAAAGCTCTTGTTAGACCCATATATGGACCCTGTTTTAAGCAACAAGGGCCAAACATGTCCTAAACGCTAAACCTCTAAACCCTAAACCCAAACCTTATGTGAGGCTTGCATACCCGAACGGCCACGGCGTCCTTTTGGGTTCCGTGGCTTTGAGCCGCTTGGCCGAATCCGAAAACTGTAAGAACACACACAGAGAGCCCAATGTTCCCTACGTAAAGAACCCGGACCTTACGGTTTGTACCATCATGGGGCGGTTTAGGGTTTAGGGTTTGGGGTTTAGGGTTTAGGGTTTGGGGTTTAGGGTTTAGGGTAGAGGGTAGAGGGTAGAGGGTAGAGAGTAGAGGGTAGATGGAGGGTTTGGGAATGGAGCTTCAGTCACAGGATTCAGGGGTATTGGGCTCGATCGGCATAGTTTATGGTGGGTAGTTACCGTTTTTGGAGCCTTTTAGAAGGTCTATGTACCTTATAGAAGCCTTATAGGTAAACCCTAAACCCTAAAACAGTAAACCCTAAAGCTCTAAAGCCCTACTAGTAAAACCCTAAAGCCCTAAACCCTATACCCCTAAACTCCTCACCTGTAATTTCCTTTTAATGTAGGCTCGGATTTTTTGGGGGGGTTCCAGGGTCGGACTCGGTCTCAAGCATTTGGGGCTCTAGATGGCTTGTGGTCCTATCCTTAAACCCTAAACTCTAAGCCCCAAGCCTGCTAAGCCCTAGACCTAATGAACCCTAAAGCTACTAAACCCAAGTACCTACTAAACCCTAAACCCTAAACCTGCTCTTAGTAGCTGAATGAGCACTCTTTAAACTGTTTCAAATAATATGGTCCCTTATAGTCCTGAAAGTGTACACTTTCTTGTGCTTATGGACTCAGCAACTAAGTGCTACTACCAAACTCTAAACCCTGGACCCCCCGAAACTACCTACTCAGGAACATGAGGGACTTCGGTCGGGGATGTGAGGCGGATGAAACCACCTAAGGCTTTGAAGGCCTAATTAAACCCTAAAAGGAAGCCCTGAACCCTAAACTCGAAAATATGGGCTTTAGGGTATGAGGGCTTAGGGTTCAGGGTTTAGGGTTTAGGGATTTTTAAACCCTAAACCGAAAGCCTAAACCCATCAAAGCAAGCATTTGGCATTGAGATCTCCGCAGCGACACCTGTTGTTCTACTCGTTGCTTTTTTGTTGCCGGTTTCTAGGGCTGAAATGCTAGCCTTAAGGGTCCAAGTACTCATTATTTAAAGACTTTGGGGCCTTTATGGGTTACCAAAAACAATAAATAAGGACTACTTGGACCCTCAGGGTAGGAGACAAGGAGACGTACGTCTATGGGTTAGGTAGTTGGCAACCTAACCTTCGTCTCCCAACCACCAGAGCCTGTCCAACTACTTTATAGAGCGCCTAAAACCCGAAACCCTAAGCCAACCTGCTAGACCCTAAACCCTAAATCTACTGAGCCCTAAACCCTAAACCCTAAACCTATTAAGCCCGAAACCGTGAACCCGAAACCAAGCTAAAACTCCAGCACCCTCGACTTCTAGCGCCCTTAAGACCCCTTAGAGAAAGCGTCCAAACGGCTCTGAAGCCCCAAACCCTAAACCCTACCTTAACCGACCAAACTCTCCCTTTTGTCGGGTTCTTATCATGACCCCGAGTAACGGAGAATGAAACTTATGGGGACCCTATGAAAAAGTAGGTGTTGGTGGGTTAACTGGGTTCTTGTTACAGGATTTAATTTAAGTTACAATAATAAGGAAACCTTATTATTTACTATAGAGCCCTGTTATAGGAACTTAAACAAAATCCCTTAACAAGAACCCAGTGAACATAGAAGCTCTGACTCCCCAAACCTCTCGCGCACCAGGTTTTCAGTTTTCGACGTCGCTGGCGTGTTCCGTCCGAAGCTACGTGATCCCAATCATCTGCCCTGAGTTCCCTTTTAGGGTTTAGAGTTTAGGGTTTAGGGGTTTAGGGTTTAGGGGTTTAGGGGTTGAGGGTTTAGGGTGTGGGATCTGTAAAAAACCATGCGGATATTCAGGAAACAAAACCCAGACGCAAACATGCGCCCCCATATATAACCAGAGTCTGATTATAGTCAAGCCCAAAGCCCTCAACCCCCCAAACCTGCGTCGAAGTAGTGTTGATGATATAAATCCTGCATTACCTTCAGGGCCCTAATCTATGAGAATTATGGTATACTCCTTATTATGGGTAATGCAGGATTTATATCATCAACCGTATTAAGGCCCCTGTCGTAATGCCCTGGTCCTGGGAAACCTGGCGTTTCTAAGTTCGGTTTTAGAAGAGTTTACAGCATCGTAGAAGGGCCTTATAACGGGCTTAGGGTTTAGGGTGTAGGGCTTAGGGTTTAGGGCTTAGGGTTTACGGTTAACGGGTTAAAAGGTCCTGTCAGAAGCCTGGGTTACGTCTTGGGGTGTTGTCATCGTAGCTTCGACGGTCACTCCGGACTCTAAAGCCGACGGCATGCATCCTGAGCCCCAAAACCTGAACCCTGAAGTGAACCCTAAACCCTGAACCCCTAAACCCTAAGCCCTAAACCCTAAACCCCTAAACCCCTAAGTAACCCATAAACCCTGAAGACCCTGAAGAGGAAAGTAGGTCGAATCCACTGGGTGCAGCTATGCTTTGTCAAGTCCCAAGCACCCAGGGTCCTTCTAGGTTCCGAAAAAACCTGGATAAACCCTGAACCCTAAACCCTGAACCCTAAACCCTAACCGAAACCCCAAACCCTACCCTGCAAGGATCGTGTGAGCCCAGGGTTCAAGGGTTCACGGTTGAGGGCGCAAGGCTTCCATTAGGGTTTCGGGTTCTTAGTTGGGTTTAGGGCTTGGGGTTTAGGGTTTACCGGTTTGGGTTTAGGGTTTTGGGATTTGGGGGTTGGGGTTTAGGTTTCGGGTTCTTAGGAGCTGAATCACTACACTTTATAAACTAATTTGGGATAATATGATCCCTTATAGAACTGAACATGTACACTTTTTGTGCTTATGAACTAAGCAGCTAAGTAAGGTTTCAGTGTTTATGGCTTGAGGTCCTAACAACCTACCTAGTACGAAGCAAGGCTTCCTTCCGCAAGGTTTGCCATAATAAGGGGTTTAGGGTTTAGGGATTAGGGACCCCTCTTGAACCAGCTTTAACAGTTCTTGGATTCTGCTTCTTTTGTGTTGCGTCGGGTCCACAAACAATTAATTTTGCCTGCTGCAAAAAGTAAAACCTAACCCATATAACGGCAGGGTATTCCATTGGTTAAATCCCTTGTCGGGTTAGGTTTAACCCTAAACCCTAAACCTAAACTCTAAACAGTTGGATAAGGTTTTCGGGGTTCTTCTGGAAGACTTTCATGATGCATGGAGGCACGAACACAGTGCATCTTGGGTGCTTCGCGAGATGCTGGCAAGCAAGATGCCTGAAGCCTAACCTCCAAACCCTAAGCCCAGAAAAGCCTAAACCCTGAACCTTAGTGTTTAGGGTTTAGGGTTTACGGTTTACGGTTGATGATGTAAATCCTGCATTACCCATAATAGGGGTAAATCCTGCATTACCCATAATAGGGAGTATACCATAATTCCCATAGTGTAGAGTCCTTGAGGTGATGCAGGATTTAAATCATCAACAGTATTAAACCCTACACCCTAAACACCGAACCCCATCTCAGGTGCTTCGCAGCCGGGATTACCTGCATCAGCTGTGTGGTCATTGGCTCGGAGGCCAATTCCTACACGAGGGCTGCTCGACGGCACCCAGCCGAGGCTCTAATATACTATCGCCCTATATATACCCTATGGAGCTGAATTACTACAGTTACTACACTTTATAAACTTTTTAGGATAAGATGATTCCTTTTAGAACTGAAAGTGTACACTTTATTTGTGCTTATGAAGTCAGCAACTAAGAGGAACCCAGAAGGCTTCGAACTTCGCGGACTCGGAACCCTGAGCCCCCAAATCCCCCGAGCACGGAAAGGAGCCCTAAACGAAACCTATGAAAGGGTTTAGGGTTTAGGGTCTATAGGGTTGAGGGTTAGGGATTAGGATTCAGGGTTTAGGGTTTAGGATGTAGGATTTAGGGTTTAGGATTTAGGATTTAGGGCTTAGGATTTAAGGGTTCAGGATTTCAGGGTTTAATGCTTAGGGTTTAAGGTTTAGGCTTTAAGGTTTAGGGTTTTGGGTTTAGGCCTAGCCAACAAAACCTACGGCGGAAAGCCTTGTCGAACCTCTGAGGCCCACTAAGACAGCCGAGGCTAAGACCCTTCTGGGGTTTAGGGCTTAGGGCTTAGGAGCTGAAATGACTACACTTTATAAAGTTCTTTGGAGATAATATGATCCCATATAGAACTGAAAGTGTACACTTTTTTTGTGCTTGTGAACTCAGCAACCAAGGGGTTGAGTTTGCCCTGCAAACCAAGAATGCAAGCTGAGGAAGAGCAGAAGATCACCAGGCTTCCCTACAAAGTTCTGCTTCTCTCATCCGTTTGCCAGCTGCGGCTCGGCTCTGGTTAAAGGAGTTAATTACAGTTACCATGATAGGGATCTTGCTAAGGGTTTTAATAATAGGGATCTATAGTAAATAATATGGTTTCCTTATTATGGTAGCTTAAATAAGATCCTTCAACAAGAACCCAGGCTGCGGCTCGGCAAGGTGAAGATCAAGGGACTAGAGGAGAGACCCGTAAAGGGACCCTTGGAGTTATAGTAGGGGCTTTATGAGACTATATAAGGGGGTATATAAGGGGTTATAATAGGGTATAAGGATTAGGGGTCCCTTCTAAGGGACCCTCCTATTGTCCCTTAAGAAGATCTGAAAGGGGTCTTGGGGCAAGTTTTATCAGGGTTTTTTTTCGCAAATGCTAGGCACTAAACTCTAAACCCTAAACCCTAAACGTGCCTTTTAGAGAATTGTTAAACCCTGGTGTTTTATGGGATGGTAGGGGTCTAGGGGATTAGGATGTTGAGGGTATGGGACTCAGATGTTCCTTTTCTTTTTTTTCCGGTTTTGTGGTTTCCGTTTTTCTGATCTTGGGGGTTCAGGCCTTTGGTTAGAGCTGTGCTGGGGAACCTCGTCTCCCTCTGACTCTCTCTCCAGGGCTCAGAGCTTCAGGGTTTTAGGGTTCAGGGTTTCGGGTTTAGCGTCGTAGGGCTCAGGGTTTAGGGCTTCAAGGTACTAGGGTTCAGGATACTTCTGTTTCTCAGGTGCTTCTTGGGCTTTCCAAGCCATTTGCAGCTGCTGACCCTCCAACTTCCCACTGCGTCGCCGCTTCTTGGACCAAGACCCAGAGAACCCAATACCCCTTAATTATAAGAAATATGCCTTAAAATTATAGGGGCCTTAATAATATGGTTTAAGGCGTATTCCTTAATTAAGGGGTATTGGGTTCTCTGGGGAGGACGCAGCGTCATACGGGTTTCGTAGAGGGAGAGGGGGTTTATAAGGCCAAGGGTGCTCCTACCTAAACCCCTAAACCCCTAAACCAAACCCCTAAACCTCCAAATGCCTGGGTTTTATAAGGCATTACAGATTTTGTGGATCTGTGAGAGGCTTTCTAAGAAATTGTATGCATCTCGGAAGGGCTTTACATTTTATAGGACCACAACAGAGGGCTCTAACTGCTCGTCAGTCGGCTTGGGCCAGACATTTAGGGTTTGGGGTTTAGGGTTTTGTTCTTCCAAAAGACTCCTACACCCTAAAGCCTAAACCGGTCTAGTTCTTCCAAAGAGACTAAAGCCGCATGCACAACAAAGGCGTTTAGATAGCGCTGTCACTCTCGCAACCTTAAGCTCCGAACCCCTTTGACCGCGAAACCCCTTAAAAGGGACCCTTCTTAGCCCTACTGATGGCTCTCTAAAGGAGACCTTATTGAGAGGGCATTTATCCCCAAGGTCCCCCTGATCCTAACTCCTACCTAAACCCCTAAACCCTAAACCCAAACCCCTAAACCCTAAACTCGAAACCGGTAAACCCTAAACCCCCGAGCCCCCTTAACCCCTAAAGCCCTAAACCCCAAGCCCTAAACTCTAAACCCTTACACCCCTAAACCCCTAAATCCTAAGCCCCTAAATGCCTAAACCCCTATAAAGCCTCTAAGACCCCTAAGACCCCTAAATGCCTAAGTGCCTAAAGCCCTAGCCCCAAAGCCTCTCAGCCCATCTCAGCCCAAGAATCCCACAGTCTCAGGCACCACCCGGAGAAGCCCACTTCCTTTCAATGCAGGAAGCTATTCTTTGGGGGTTCTATAGGGGTCTATAGGTTTCGAGTTTAGGGTTTAGGGTTTTGGGGTTTAGGGTTTAGGGCTTAGGATTTTGGGTGTATGCATAGAAAGATTGTATCCAGTAAGGGACACACGAAGCCCAAGAAAGCACTACAAACGCCTATAGAAAAGTGTATCTCCCTATCTCCCTGAACCGAAGATTATTGGGTTCAAGGGTCTTTTTGGAATGTTCTTGGAGGACCATGGGACTCAGCAAGTAAGGATATAAGTACCTCATTGGGTTTGGGTTTAGGGTTGAGGGTTTAGGGTTTAGGGCTAAAGTTTAGGAAGTATAGATAGAGTAGCCTTATGTATAACTCTAGCTACTAAGTCCCATGATCTTTAAACCCCTGAACCCCTGAGGAACCCATAAAGGAGCCACTACGTCGCACGGCCCATTAAAGCTTAAAGCCCTAAACCCCTATAGAACCCGTTCAGGAACCCGTGAAGCCTTTAAGAAACCCTGTCAGGTGCTAAGTCGCTTGATCCTTAAACCCCCAAACCCCTAAAACCCTAAAGCCCTAAACCCTAAACACCCCTAAACCCCTGAACCCCTAAACCCCTTAACCCCTGAACCTCTAAAGCCCTAAACCCCTAAACCCAATAACCCCCTAAACCCTAAAACCCCCCTAAACACCCCTGAACCCCTAAACCCTAAAACCCTAAACCCTCAACCCCTGAACCCCTAAACTCCCTAAACCCCTAAACCCAAAAACCCTAAACCTCAACCTTTGAACCCTAAACCCCTGAACCCCCAACCCCTAATCCCCTAAACCCCCCAAACCCAAAACCCCTGAACCCCTAAACCCTAGAACCCCTAAACCCTAAAACCCTAAACCCCTAAACCCTTACCCAGCCTAAACCCCTAAACCCTTCAACACCCCTAAACCCCTAATCCCCTAAACCCCTAAACCCTTAAACACCCCTAAACCCTTAAACACCCCTAAACCCTAAACCCTAAAACCCTAAACCCCTAAACCCTTAAACACCCCTAAATCCTAAACCCCTAATCCTTAAACACTCCTTAACCCTAAACCCTAATACCCTAACCCCTAACCCCTAATCTTTGAAAAGTGCTCGAAGCACCGGCTCCTGCAGCTAAGGCTGCTGAGCCTCCGCTGTTTCCAGGACCGCCGTCGTGCAAACAACGTGTCAAAAGGGATTCGCTAGGGGGTTCGCATGTTGCTTCATGCGGCTCAGAGGCTCCGGAGAAGACGCCGCGTGAAGGCTGCAAAGCGCAGAGGAGTTGCCGCATCAACAGTCCTTCGTACCATGAAGACGAAGATAAGCATGATGATGATGATGAGGATGATGAGGGTGATACTGATGATGATGACTACTGATCGAAAAAGGAAGAGTTAAGACAGGTATACAAGTTGAGTAGTAGCAGCGTTCGTGGCAACAAGAAAAATGCAGTGAAGGTGAAAGTAGCACCATACAGCGTCATACCTGTAGAACCGACACGTGAGACCTTAAATTACACCCAACCCAGGCCCTAAAACGCAGGACCTTATCTCGTGAATATATAGATATGCAACCTTATAAAGCCAATATGACCGTACGAAGCCCCCTGTAACATGAATCTTGATGGGATCTTCATATCCCCTGAACCCTCAACCCTGACGCCTAAACCCCAAGCCCTAAACTTAGAAGCTGAAATACTACACTTCAAACTTTTTGGGAGCATATGATGCCTTATAGAACTGAACGTGTACACTTTTCTTTTGTGCTTATGAACCCAAGAACTAGGAAAACCCGAAAGCGCAGGACCTTCTCAAACCCTAAACCCTAAACCCTGAACCCTAAGCCCCAAACCCCAAACCCTAAACCCTAAACCCTAAGCCCTAAACCCTAAAAGGACCTTCTCATCCTTCCGCTTTGGCTGCGGGCTCTGGGTCACATCAGCGGCCGAAGCTCCTCCGTGGTGCCATGGACCCGGTGGCTCGGCGAGCACTTGTGTTTAATTAGGTTTTAGGGGTTATAGGGGTTTATGGGGGTTTAGGGTTTATAGGGGTTTAAGGTTTAGGGCTTTAGGGCTTTTGGGCTTTAGGGTTTAGGGCTTTAAGGTTTAGGGTTTAGGGCTTCAGGGCTTTAAGCTTTAGGGCTTCAGGGTTTTCTGTGTTTCTTCGATAGCCAATGGGAGAACTTCAAGCTTTTTGGTTTTATATACTAGGTCTATCCTAAAAGGTTTGAGCTTTTTTGGGCCTGGTTCTTGAAGAACAGAGTGCTCTCAGGGTTTCACATGGTGTTTTTCGAACTCTTAAAAAGGTTTAACCGGTGTGCTAGGATGTTTTACAGGGTGTTTGCAGCTAGCTCGCCCAGCCGTACACTAGTACCCTGTTACTGTGGGGGGTTTCCTTAACTGTAATATTAAGAAGTTGTGTGAGCAACGTGTGCCCTGCAGTTTAAAGGGGTGGCTGAGGGATTTAGTGAAGAAGAAGAAGAAGCTACAAAGTGGTACTCCGTAGAGCATCCTCACAGTATATGGACTGAGCTAGAATCAAGTGTTCCATACTTTGGGGTATCTGGGTATCTGGGTAGGGGGTCTGGGAACTCCTGGCACTAATTTCATGTGGGCAGTTCTCTAAGTTAGGGTCTCTTTTAGGGTAGGGTCCTTTTTTTATTACGGGTGCCGTACGACATTTGGGTCCTGAAACCCTAAACCCTAAACCCTAAACCCACCCTAAACCCTAAACCCTAAACCTAAAAGGGCCCTTGTTTAGAGAACCACCCATGTGTTGACCGGCCAAGGGCTTAGAGGCTAAGCAGGAAACCCTTTCTCACCTTCTGGGGCTTAGGGTTTGGGGGTTCCTCTAAAGGGATCTATAGGGTTCCTTAAAGGGATCTATAGGGTTCCTTTAAGGGATCTATAGGGCGTATCTACTCCTACGGTTGATGATATAAAACCCTGCATTACCCCCATAATGAGGAATATTACCCTAATTCCCATAGCTTAGGGTCCCTTTAGGGTAATGCAGGGCTTATAATTATATCATCAACAGTAGTAACATGTAGACCTTAAACCCTAAACCACAAAAGCCCTAGCATATATCATCAACAGTACCATAATTCGAAAGCATAAACTTGTTTTGGGCCATGGTACTGGCCCCTTCGAAAAGGGGCTTAGGGCCTAGGGTTTAGCGGCCGCAGAAAGCAGAACTGTGCTTTGTGGGGTTTAGGGTTTTAGGGTTTTAGGGGTTTAGGGTTTTAGGGCTTTAGGGGTTTAGAGCTTTAGGGTTTTAGGGGTCTGGGGGTTTAGGGTTTAGGGGTTTGAGTTTAGGGGTTTAGGGTTCATGAGGTACCTACAAGGAGCCTTTGCCTTGCAAGAGGGCTTCGTAGGTTGGTGGTTGCCTTGTCGGTTTGTGGAGGGGCTCCATTATAAATTATGGAATCCACCGTACCTGTACCCCACCTACCCAGAAAGCTCGACACCTTAGGAGCTGAACTTTCAAACTTTTTTGGTGATCATATGATTCCTTATAGAACTGAAAGTGTAGACATGTTTATGCTTATGAACTCAACAACTCAGTCTACACCCAAAAGCTGTAGGGCCACTGAGGTTGGCCCTAGCTGGGGCCTTCTGCCGCTCAGCTGCCCTTGCTTCGCAGCCCGGGCTTCGCCGGGACCTGGGCGAAGAGAACGGGTGTTGGGCTTGGGCTTTAAGGTTTTGCCCTAAACCCTAAACCCTAAAAAGCCAAACCCTAAACCCCTAAACCCCCAAACCCCAAACCCCTAAACCCTAAACCCTAAACCCCAACTCCAAAACTCTGATTTCTGAAGACCCCGAAGGCCTGGAACTGAAGACTCTTGAAATCGAGAACCTCTAGGAGCCAGAGCTTCCGAACTTCGGCTTTTTCGGGGTTTAGGGGGCGCCTCGCCCTGCCATCGCATTACTTTAAGGATGTGGGGTTTAGGATTTAGGGTTTAGGGTTTAGGGGTTTAAGGGTTTAGGGTTTAGGGGTTAGGTTTAGGGGTTTAGGGAATCCCCCCTCCTTAATTCAGGAATATTCTACTCTGATTCTTAAAGTATATTCCCTAGCTATGCTTAAACAGCCATGGGAGAATTTTAAAGTTTTTGGCCTTATATACTAGGTCTATCCAAAAAAGTTTGAGCTTTTTTGGGCCTGGTTGTTGAAGAAGAGAGTATGGGATTTTGGAAGCTCTGGGGTACGTGCCTCTCGGAACGCACATGCATAGTTCTCTAAATTGGGGTCCCTGTGTTAGGCTTGCTTAAAGGGATCTGTGAGGGTGTCTCTAGGGTTTCGGCTTGCTTAAAGGGATCCATACAGGGTTTCTATAAGGGTACTATATGGGTTCTAGAGGGGTAGTTCTCTAAATCAGGGTCCCTTTTAGGGGCATCTAAGGTGCCAAGCTGTTTTGGGGGACCTAGACAGGGCCCCTAGGCTGAAGAACAACCCCAAACCTTACGGACGAAATGAACCTTAAAAGGTTTAAGGTTCAACTACCATATAGGGGTTCATAGTATAAGAGTATAGGGCCTCTACTCTTTAAGTGTCTTTTCGTCCTTAAGGAATAGACAACAAAAACGCAACGCTTTACAAGCAAAGAGCCCCGTGGAAACTCATCAAGCCCCTATAGGAGCCTCTGAAGAGTCTCTACTGCCCTCAAGGGTTTAGGGTTTAGGGGAAGAATTGCACCCCAACCCGTATACACACCCAATAAAGGGGTCGGGAGACTTATGCCTAGCATGCCCTTGTAGTCTGCATGCATCATGGCTCAAGTAGGTTGTAGTTGAAGAATGAGCCTATACTGCTTAGGAACTGAGTGACTACACTTTATAAACTTTTTGGGATAATATGAACCCTTATAGAACTGGAAGTGTACACCTTTTTGTGGTTATGAACTCAACAACTGAGACTCATAACAGCCTTAAACCCTCAGACAAGGCCAGCTGGGTCTTGCGCTGGATTCGCGGCTCCTGCTCTTGTGGGCTCCTGCACTGCTGGCTCAGGAACGCAGGGATTCCGAGGGGTAAATTCAAACAAGAACTATAAGTTATAAGGTTCAGAATTTAGAGATTAAGGGCTTAGGGCTTAAGGTTAGAGGTCAAGGTGATGGGTTTCGGGCTAAGGGTGTATTGAGATGGTAATCCTTTGGTGCAGCTGCTTCTCCTCCTGGCTTGCTGCTGATGAAGCTACTGCTGCCACCATTGCTACCACTACTGCTACGCTATTGCGAGCGCTGCAGTTACTGCTGCTGCCAGCGACATCATGACGACGGCGACAGCAACGAGCACTATAGCGACTATTATGCCACGAATGACTAGGAATACGAATTCTAAGACCTCTAATGCATCCTTAACGTCGACCTCATGATGTCTATGGCAGAAGTTGTTCGTCATGCTACTGTTTAGCCCCACCTTCCAAGAAGTTATCTTACGTTACCATATCTGCTCGTTGATCCTGCAACCGCCTTTCCTTTTTGTGCGTGCTGCATGGTTGCCCTGGCCCTAGCTTTTGGTGGGCTAGGAAGTGCTGTGCAGATAGCCATCTCCGATTCGATGACGATATTCCTTCCAGATAGCAATGCGGGCTGCCCAGAAAACCAGGTGCCTTTTTGGTGAGTCTCAAAGACTGGACTCCTTGCGATGGATAATACATTGAGTCAACGCCAGTTAGTAGTTGCCAAAAATCTAATTTCCAAGCGCCACGCATCCCAAACTCCTAATCCCCGAAATCGCAGAGACACCCTATGAGGCTATCTTGAAGCCCTAAACCCCAAACCCTAAACCCCTAAACCCCAAACCCCAAACCGCAAACCCCTAAACCCCTTAACCCCTAAACCCCTAAACCCTAAGCCCCTATGCCCTAAACCCTAAGCCCTAAACCCCTAAACCCTAAACCCCTAAAACGTCTTGGACCCCACAACCTCGAAGCAGAACTGCTGGCCCTGAAGGGATGCCTCTGCGGAAAGCTCGTGTACCTCGGCAGACAAGCACGGGAGGTAGCAAGGTTTAGGGGTTTGGGGTTTAGGGCTTTAGGGGTTTAGGGGTTTTGGGATTAGAGGTTTAAGGGTTTAGGGGTTGAGGGGTTTAGGGGTTCAGGGACTAGGGGTTTAGGGGTTTAGGGTTTAGGGTTTAGGGGCTCTCCAGTGTCTAAGGTCTTAGGGAGAATCTGGAGACTAAATGAGTACGTGATAAGCAGAAGGCACTTGTAACTCCCCGTACATCCTGTGTACTAAGTCCGCCGTTTGCTTGGAGTTTTGGAGTATAGTGCACTAGACTTCTCAGACTGACCTTGGAAATCGAAATCAAGTACCTAGACCCTCCATCTACCCTCTATTAGACCCTAAATACCCTTAATTTGGGACCATTTTCCCTCATTTGAGGGTACTTGGAGGGTCCTGGTACTCTGATCCTGCAAGTGAAGCCGGTAGACTTGGCCTTAAGAACAGTACGGTTGATGATATAAATCCAGCGTTACCCATAATAAGGAATATACCACAATTCCCATAGTTTCGGTTCCTTAAGGTCATGCAGGATTTATATCATCAACCGTAGTTTCATAAGTTTCAGAATCTATGGTCTTCAGATTTGGAGGCCAGTCTTTCACCCAAACACTCCTTGAAGCCCTAGACTTCCCTGAAGCCTGAAATAAAGTTCCAAAAAAGCCCACCGACCCCTCGGAAAAAGAACCCAAAACGAACGCCCACGGACGACCCGGATTGCAAAAAGGACCCAACACCTTAAAGACCCCAAAACGCTCCTTAAACCCCCTGCAAAAGGCCCCTTGTGTGAAGTAAGATGGAGCCCTAAAGGTCTCTTTCATTAGGCTTTGGGGATTAGGGTTTAGGGTTTAGGTTTTAGGGGTTTAAAGTTTAGGGTTTAGGGTTTAGGTTTTAGGGGTTTACGGTTTAGGGTTTAGGGATTAGGGTTTAGGGTTTAGGGGTTTAGGGTTTAGGGTTTAGTGTTTAGGGATTATAGGGTTTAGGGCTTAGGGGTTTAGGGTTTAGGGTTTAG
>CAJNJA010009587.1:0-41108 GCA_905231915.1 Symbiodinium necroappetens | reverse complement strand
AGTTTCAAGGCAGTATGATCCTACATTGTCACTTCAAGAAGCATAAAGGCAAATTGCTCACATTTGCTGGCAGGCTTGGGTTAAAATTACTCTCGAATAAGATGCTGCTTGCGAAAACCCACGCGGCCTTTTACATACGTGTGACCTCTTAGGGCATTCACGTGATACAGGCATAAATCGTTTCATTGGTTTTCGCGCTTCGAATGTATGCCTCTTGCAACGCAGGGCACGCAAGCCGATTCCAAGGACCAGAGCAGTGGCCGTGACATGTCGTGACTCTGTTTCGTATGTTACAACGAGTTTGAGACATGCCTTGCTGTTTCGACGGTCAGGAGACGGCTTGCCCACGATGTGAAGCACAATTTACGACTTATTTCAGGCTGAATGCAATGTCTGTTGTTGCTTTGAGTGTTACATCAATGTCGGCATCAGCCCACTGACGAACTTGAAACACAGGCGGCATCATTGCCGACATTGCGGTGGCCTCGTCTGTGACGACTGCAGCAGGCAGGGGGATCAAATGCCTTGTGAATGTTCCAGGCACTTACGCAATCTCGGCAGTCACTTAGGGAAGCAACATGGCGATGTGTTCATCTGTCCTGCCACATATATACATCCCAAGCATGTGTAATTGAATTGCCGAAGGCACAGAACTCGAATCCCTCAAGATCCTTCCCTTGGCAATGCCAGGGGCTCAACCGGAGGGCATCAGAAAACTGAGATTTCGGATTGAAAGACGACCAAGGTGCGGGTCTGCGATGACTGTTTCAAGGTCATCGGCGACCACCATGCAATCGGCCAAGCTCGTGCAGCGAATCCATGCTTGCCGGCTTGCTCCGGGCCCCGTGACTGAGAGCCCAAGTGAAGGCAGCTGTACTGGAAGAAGATCTGGCCCTCGGCCGCCATCTTATCGAGCAGCTGAAAGGCCGGAGAACTGGCTTTTCCAGTCTTTTCCTTGCCTTGTGGCCGTGCTAGATGCTTTGAAACAGAAGCACGACCAAAGCGAGGCGTGATTGAACAAAGGGATTCACTAGCCCGCCGAATGTTGCCGAATGTTGCCTGAGGCTTACAAGAAGGTGATGCTGGAGCTTGAAGCTGAAGCTGTCGGGAACAGGGCGCGACTCGACAAGTCGGGTGGCCCAGTCCCATTGTCAAAGTCATGTGATTGGTCAGACGTCAAGGCATGAGAAAGATCCGGAAAGTGAAGACTTCTCTTTCAAGACGTTGCAGGACACAGCCTCTCAGCCAATTTGGAACCAGCAGAACAGGAGGAGTTTTCAGCCTGTCTGAGGTGCAGCAGTGTTGGAGCGATGTCATGAACTCCTTGGAAGCACAAGGCAAAGTGATGCGAGATCTCGAGGACGGGTGGGCAGATTTCCGGCAGACCCTTCCTGGCCCTGCGAGCCGAGGAGCGTCAGCGCGACGTTCTGAAGCGCCGAGACGACTTGATCTCGACGGAAGAGGCAGACTCCGTCATTCAACGAGTCTCTCTAAGTCTGGACATGTCTGGACACCAGGAGATGAGCGACAGGTATCAGCGACTAGACGCTGAGCTTGCTGAGGCCTGGGTTACGGTTGTAGCATTGTAGCTTCATATCGAAGGGCAGATAATGTAGATAAAGGAGGAGCAGGTTTCGATGAGGCCGAGTGCCACCATTCAGGTGACGCGTATGGAAGCGAAGCGGGATGAGTTGTTCCGCCTTGAGGCGCATTTATCCGTGCATCTCGAAGGATCTCTGTGGGAGGAAGCGGCACCAATTTCCACTGCCAGCCTTTTTTGGGTGCAGGGAGAGCTTGAACGCGCAGTCGGTGCTGAGCCTTTCCCTCGGCTCATCCTGAGAAGCTTCTTTTCGATTCACTTGCACTGCAGGCGTCGGCGAGTTCGCGAGTTGGAACTTGGGCGGCAGGCCTGTTGGTGTGAATACCGCCATCGCTGTCTTGAGCACAGCCTGGGGGGAGAACATGAGAGGCCCAGCAGGAGCTCGAGGCAGAACGAATCAGCATCGTGGCTCAGTTAGTCAGTGCTTCCATTAGTTCGATCCTGCTCGGATTCATCAGGCCAAAGAATGGGCTGGGGTTCCCACCCGCAGTTGGCCTAGATGCAGCTTTGCAACCCGCATCGTCTCTGGCACCGGAAACTCTGGAGGCTGAGATCGACAGAGCCAGTCGCATTCACTATCTCAACTGGTCGGCAGGAGTTACCCAGAGACATCTGTGCTTGCATTGCCAACTTTGTCTCGTAGCCCCTCGCAGGAGCACAGCCAGAGTCGCTTGGATGGCTGCCGGAGGTCCGCGTTGCAAAACTAGCAGAAGGCGCTTGTCACACATTATCAAACGAAGCAGGTCCTGCACTGTGAGTTGAAGCTGAAGGGCCCGACGCAGAAGGCGGACGTGAGTTGCAGCTAGAGGCTGACTTGCATGCCGCATCCTGCCTTCGAGCGGTCAAGCGTGCTCCCGAGAAAAAAAGGACACGTGGCATGCATTGAACTGAGTCCCACTTCTCAGAGGTAACGAGTTCGAGAAACGAGTTGAACATTTATTCGATCTGTACTTGTCGCCGGCTGTCTCAGGACAGACACAAGGGCAAAGGTCGCTACAAGGCCGGTGTCCCGGTAGATGGCTGCTTGGCAGTCTTTGCAAGCAGCGTGCTTTCTTGACCTCTGCACAGTTTGAGTGTCGCGCCGAGGGCTAAATGTTGTTCAAGTGATGGCGCCGAGTCTCTTGTGCTTTTAGCTCTAGGTTAATTTCTTTTGATGACATCAGGGCATGTGGCTTGGACGATGACTTCATATCTTACTTCGTCGCATTCGTCCGGCCCAATTCCAATCAGTTTACTGTCAACAAATAATAGCAAAGCCGTGCACTTGTAAGCTGCAGCCTTGAGACGTTGGTAGCAGGTTTTTTCCGCCGAGCAGCTTGAAATACAGATGTTCTGCAGTGGAAGAGGCATTATCTTCTGTCAGATTTGGGTAGCTAAACACAAATTGGAGAATTCCCTCCCTCTTTCATTCCAGCAAGTACGTAGCCTTGTACAGCTTTCATGCTGAACAAGAGACGGCCATCCAGCCTGCTATCTAGAGTTCTCCGGTGATTTTTTGTGCGAATAGACTCTTATGAGTGTGTGCCAAACAAACCTGTGCGTGCTTTGCATGCCTTTGTACAATTTCTACGCCCCATGAGCTGGGCGCTCCAAAGTGTCCGGTCGCGACACATTTGAGGAGTTGCGACTGGAGCGAGCAGTATATTCTCAGATCAGCTTAAATGAGGGCAAGCGAACTTGCCTCCGCATCTTAGAGGCGACCAGAATGCAACTCCTGCCACATGCGTCACTGGCATGCGCTGTGCCAGTCAGAGCCAGGAGCTAGGTTGTCACTTATGCAGTTTCACAGGCTAGTTATTCGAAGACTCACCAGGCTGCTTTGGCGGCTAGAAAGAAAAGGCTTCTTGACATGCCCGGCTAGGGGGAGAAGCCTGTCTGTTGCTTCGGAAGACTGTCATCTGAAGGGGCCCGGTATTCTCTTCAGCGTTGTCTGGCCGAGATGTTCGACGGAGGCGATGCTTTCATGGGCGATTTGCAAAGGAAGGGTCAGGAAAGATGCGGAGCTTGTTTCTTTGGTTTGCCACGACAAAAGCAAGAGCTCCGAGATCAGCTTCGTAAGACGCGTCGCATTTTCGAGTGGCGTTTTTTCCCATGGATCAAGGTTGTTGCCTCGTGAATACTTTCATTCAACCGTGCAGCAGTGTTAGCGGTGCCGCCGAGCTTCTTCGTTCCAAAGAGCAGTGCTTCCGCTACAACGAGCACGGAAGCACTTGCCACAGGACGTGGCCCAGTCATTGCAGGTGTCAAGGTTCTTTCCTCCTCCTCATGTTTAGGCCCGATTTAGCGCGCAGGCCATGTAGAGACGTTTATGTGGAACGTCTTTGCGACTTCGGACTTTGCCGCTGCCGTCGGCTCAAGGTGTCCAACAGGGGCTGAAGCTGCCCCTGATAGCTGGCAAGCACCTTGCGGGCAGCTGGCACGCGACCCCTTGTCTTGTGCGACATCCCAAATTTCTCCAGGATTGCAGATTCTGTCAGGTGTGGGCTTTGCTGCACACCGGCGAACTGCCTGTGCAAGAAGCGTCCTCAGTTCATGCAACGGTTAGTTGGCAGGTGCACAGCAAAAGTGCAAAGCAAGTTGTCTTCACATGATAAAGGGTCAATGCCATCGTAAACAAAAACACGGTGGGTGAAGGTTTCTGCTCGCAAGCCTGCATGTTCGATGGTGCATACGTTTTTGGCGAAGCCTTATGCGATGTTCACGCGCACGAATCATGTTGCTGATGCAGCGAACGACCGCGGATTCCTGCATTGCAGGCACCTCCTTCCCTCGACCTAGCTAGGACATAAACTTTACCAACCTTGACAATTAGAAGCTTATCATGAACCCTTTTCGGATGCCATATGCCAGACGACGAGCTGCCTCGATTTGCGGTTTCTTGTTGCCCCTAGGCCATGCAGCGGACGAGACCTTTTACACAGCAGCGAATCTATGGTGCGGATTTGGCTTAGAGATGTTGACATCTTCATTTGGTACAGCACCATGCTTGGAGGCATGGGCTTCATTGTCATAGTTCTGATGATCATCTTTGGCTTCCTGGCTTTCAAGCAATGATGTATTTCACGAGCGTTGCAAGATGGAATCCTGCTCGCTCTGAAGGTATACACTCGGCCTTCGTTTTTGTTGCCGGAGCCCGATAGCACGTCCAGCGGGGCATTCTGGCACGATCCATGGCCAGCGGCTTGCCGAGGTCTGGGGCCCCAAGTTGTGGGTGCGAGCCGCACTTCTGATCTTCTGCATGCTGTGTGTCGAGTGAGATGCATTGGAGGGGCTTGTGTCAAATGTTCAGTTTCGGCTCAAGGCCCCCAAAAGCCTGCAAAAACTGCTGGGCTTGTGTCTCACACTTGTGGCAAAAACTGCTGCTCGTGGAACTAAAGATCCATTAATAGTAAGAAAGAGATTGTTCTTCCGCCTGTCTGTCGCGGTGGCCACAACACAGAAAATGTAGACGGGTTTTTAGAACAACTTCACATCAGCTCATTGTCAATTAGAAGGATAGTATTCTGCAGATCTGGGAGGCCACAGAAGGCCAGCTGCAACGACACGGTAGTTACTTTCGTGCCGGTGACTATCCTGCAGGTGAATGCAATGGCGCCTGCCCCGTTCCGCCGTGATCTTACGTAATTCAAGCTGATGCCGACTTTTGCCAGTCAAGCTCACAGAACCTCGCGCTGGCCTTGCTTGGCCAGAAGGTTTCTCGCCAATGCAAGCTTGGGAGGCCGCTACGCTTCCTAAGCTTCCATAGCTTCCGACCTGGTCTCTTAGACTCTGCTCCAGTGTCCACATCCATTCCACAGATCTCCGCAGGCTCCGACACCCTCGCCCCAGCTCGAGGCGACTGCACAAGCCTGGCCGTGTGGTCGCCTTTCGCCTTTGTGCCCGTGAGGAGTATCCGGAGGATGTCCGCGGCATTATTCGGGAGATCCAGGCGCCGCGTGTCGTCGGCCCGCGCTCCGCAAAGGGCTCGTCGTCCTCGTCTTTTCGTCTGCATCTGGCTCTTGTTCTCTGGCAGGGCTACGTCTTCACCCGACGCGTTCGGGCGAAGGCGGCTCGCCGTTGAGCCCGAGCCCAGAAGTTTCGAAATGACGATGCAGGACTTCTTCTTGGATTTCGATCTGCTGCGATGTGGCCGATGCAGCCCTCATCAGTTTGTCCGCGGATTGAATGCTATCGTGCTTGCCTTAACCGACCCAAGATACCGATCGCAGACATTTCAACCCGTGTCAAGGTTCCGCATCTACGGGCAGAAAAGATGCGCGTGCTCACGGTTCGAAGCTGAGACAAAGTCCACCAAAAAGACGGAGCTGTCCAGTGTCGCTGCCAGGATTTCTTCACAGATCCATCGCAAGATGCCATGAAGCCACAGGCACATGGTGCCAACGCCATGTCTCGTGCCTAGGCTCGCTCTGACATGCGAGGTCGTTCACCACCTCGAGTTCCTCCGTGCAGTGGACACCGTTTTCGGGGTGCCCTCGGCCGTTGTAGAAGTTAGCAGCGGCACACGCAGCGGTCGCGCGGGAGCCGCGAATGGAGGCCTCTGAGCTCGAAAAGCAACCAGCCGCAAAGGCGCCGAGGCGCAGAGCGCCCGCAGAGCGGCCGCAGAGCGGCGTAAGAGTAAGAGTGTCAAAGAGTAAGAGCAAGTCTGTTACGTAAGTCGGACGCAGGCCTGGCCACTGCTTGAAGAAGCACGGTCAGGACATCAGCCCGTGTGAGGACGAGGCGAGATGGTACTCCGTGATCCGTCGAGGTATGTGGAGGTGTCTGTGTTTCAGTTTCAGGTAACTGTTGAGCAGACGCTGCGACGGCTTGCCCTGCTTGTGAAGACACGTGGAGCAGCTCGGCTGGGCAGCTTCTCTGGTTGGCAGCCATTTCCGATTCCTTGGCTTGACAGCACTGAGGTGATCTTTTCGAAGTGCTTTCAGGACCCAGCTGGCCGAAGTGTTGAGCGAAGAGCGCGACCGCCCCTATAGGACTCGGAAAGATCTCTGGACACGTCGCTCCTCTGTCCTCGATTTGCTGGAAAGGTGGAGCATGCTGTCACATCACGCATGCCTTTGGCACTGTCTGCCAGCAGGTCACGGAGGCGCAGTTCTGCAGCCATTTCCCTTTCATGCAGGCCGGTCACTCACTGCTCTGATGACTGCAACGCCGCATACGGGCAAGATTCCATTCTACAAACCACGCTCGGCAGGTGTCATGACTCCCATGTAGCCTTAAGGTTGCCAGGTCAAAGAAGAAACATGGACCGTCCCAAGTGTCTGACACCAATGCATTGCACACAAGGTTTGCGTAGCGGGGGATAGGGTTTCACCCAATTTTTAGTGGAAACCAGGCTCAGGGTTCAGGGTGCCTGGCATTCCAAAACAGGAGGCGGCCGGCACGTAGGGTTTAGGGCAGAGCTTTTAGTTTTTCTTCGTACGTTTTAGGATTTTAGGTCAGCAGAAGCGAAGCTGGGCCTAGGGTTTAGGTCAGTGCTTGATTAGGTTGTTTCCCCCCTCCCACCCACAAGCATGAATGATGACGTCCATGGTCTAAGCCAGTCCGAGAAGAGATCATCCATGGCCCAACCTTGATGACATCCGCTCTGGGTCTTCGCGCAGAATCATGTGTATTCTGCCGCTAATGAGGCTTCTCAACCCACCGTGTGCAGGGCACGCGGCATTCTGGGTGTAAATTGCAAACACTGCAAAAATGCGTCTGTCCTTGCGGAATGACTCAAGTTTCACTGTTCTTGACCTAAGCATCACCCCGCCTGGATTGACTCCACTTCGCTCCCATGCCGTGTCCCGCAGGTTGAGGCGACTTTACAACTATAGCTGGTGTGACTTACAGTAAACCTACTGCTAGTGCTTGAGCTCCTTTGACCCGAAGTACATTGAAGTAGCCTGTAACCGTTACCACCACCGCCGCCGCCACCTCCGCCACCACCGCCACCGCACCCACGACCACCACGACAACGACTGCTGCTACTACTGCTACGACTACTATGCCGCTGCTGCTGCTTCTACTGCTGTTAGTACCACGACTAGCACGACTGATGTGCCACTGCGAATGCACCTGCGACAACGACTGCGACTACAATGCATGCGAAAAAAATCGAAAATCTAAGATATCGCTTTTTTGGGAAAGAAACAAAACGATAGTTCGTTCGACAACTCCAAAATTCAAGAATTCGACAATTCTAAGGGTTGCCAGCATCCACCGAGAATGCGATCTCTGGGTCATGTATGCAACCATGTCCGTTAAGATTGTTCCTGGTGGCAGTACGGATATTGACTACACAAGCAGGGCTTTCGGGACTGCTTGTCAAACGAGATTCGGGTCATCACAATCGGTGGCGGTATGTGGCGGCATGTAGGCCAATTCCAAAGGGGAGAGAGGGGACCCATGCCCATTTGTCAGCCCTCATTGCATGCCGACACTTCCTGCCTGAGCTCCTTGCCAACGTCATTTTCAGCAACCGCGTGAGGCTTCCCATTTGCCATCAACGTTCACATTTTTACAGCAGAGAACGGCTTTCGAATGCCTTGGGGTAAGATTGTGACATTGATATTCTTTCAGAAGACTGTACATGTCCATGGCAGGCTGGAGTCAAGTTGTCCAGAAAACGCATGAAAGTGGACTTGCTACCGGACGATTTTCTGGCGGATTCTTGCAAGAGTACAATCGCCTTCAAGTGGCATTTATGCAGCGTTCGACTCGGAAGCGGAGGTTGGAAACTCACACCACCACAGTGCAGGAATAGTTTCCTGATGCTCGCAGTAGCACGACTACGAAAAGCAACTAAGTCAAAGATGTTTGGCTTTTGGCTTGCTGTCTTGCATTGTTGGGTGCTTTTGCCCAAGCTATGTGGTGGACGGACACGAGTTGCACCCAAATGACGTTCCAAAATACGTGGTCGGAGCACGATTTCACGGCCCTGCCAAGGCTAGTTAACTCAGCGATTTGAAGGCCGAATGGTGTTTGGACAGTGATGCCCTGTGATGCGGAACCGCCGAACCGCTGCACCTAATCTGGGCGCCTCGCGGCTTCACTAACCAAATCCAGCGGCACCTCCGCGAAAAGCGTGCTGCCATCACAGTCCTGTGTCCACCTTGGGAAGTGCTCCGTTTGTTTTTTCAGTCTGAAACTTGGATTCATGCGCATCGCTTCAGGGCTTATTACAAGGTGCTGGAGACTCCGACTGCTACACCCTACACTATGTCTGTGCTTTTTCACTTCGGACCACTGCCGCTTTCAGTCTCGGTGTGACATGGACTGCCTCCAGAACATAGCACAGAGTGCCTTTGGATCATTTTGCGTGCATGCCAGCTGCGGCTGGTGAAAATGGGAACATAGCCTGATTATGCAAGCGCAAAGACATCTCCTTGACATTGTTCTTGTCTTGTAGTTGTACCAGGACCAACGCAGACACTCCAGCAAATCGAAACTCATGTCTGAGCCTCTTCATGTAGCTTTGACTTCCCCAACGTAGGAAAATGGCTGGGACTGCAGTCACGCCGGTGCACGTGCCTTGAGTCATTGAAGGACATCTCGGAACATGAGCTGAGCCTATTGCTTCAGCGGTATTACAACGCTGATACTGGTGGGATTAGCTACATGGTCCTCGCCCCAGTCGCTCGAGCCCCTTGAATCGCAGCTTTGTTCCACATGCCTCGTTTGCAAGGCACTGGACAAAGAAATCCAGTCTCTCATAGACGAGCCATGTGCAGGGAGGTTTGTGACAGGGAGTGTCTGAGCACTGCACTGTTTTTAACCATACAGCATGTTGCGCCAGTGTGCAGCTGTCCCAAAGCGCTCGCAGCCCCATGTCCACGTCGTTGCCTAAGCCTTAGCATTCAAGGAACTATTTCAAAGCGCTCACTCCACAAAGCTCAGGCGTCAGTGGGCAGGGCCCGCGGCCTGGAGCGGCCGAGAGCCCATGCGAATGCCGAGCAGCCAGGACTCTTCACAAGCACCGTTTCATAGCAAGTTATTACTGTCGTTTCATGGAGTCTTCCACCTCGGTGCAGCGCATCTCGATGTTTCAGGATCAAGAGCAGCTTGATTCAGAGCTCATGGCAAGACTCAAGGCATGTCAGCCTCTGCATTTTGTTCCTGTCTTGTGGCAACCTCGGGCCTAGGGCTGCTTGCTTTTCCGGAGGCTGAGATCGCTTCCAGACGCCTCCGCCTGCATGGAAGCTTCCAGGCATGTCTTCGATTCTTCGATGCTCGCTCACAGAAGGAAGCCACCCCCTCATGTCGCCAGGAGGTAGACCGCCTGCGTCGCGGTGTTGTCAGTATGGGACAGGCTGTCAACAGATCGAGGTCTCAGTTGCTTGTCACGCACCTGGCACATGCAGGCCAGGACTGTCTTCACAATTCTTCGAATCGAGCTGGACTCGAAGGAGGGGGGCCGAGTGCACTCGACAGAGGATCGCTTCTTCAGACCTCAGCAGGAGCTCGAGATGTTGCATCGGCTCTTCGATCTGAACGGACCAGCTCTCAGCCTGAGAGACTGAGAGAGCGAATCGTCTCTGTACCCGAGGGCGAAACCCCAGTTCGCTTGGTGAGGCCTCTTCAACTATAGGCAGTTCTGCAACGAAGTCTTGGAGGCCGTGGAAGAGCAAGGCACGATCAGATTTCAGAGTGCCGAGCACAGCTCGCAGGTCCCCTTGGACTCGGAGGATTTTTCACCAGCGACCTCATTCCAGCCATCTCTGGTGCCTTCGTCGGCATGCAAAGGGTGCAGGGAAAGGGCACCTCAAAAATATCCGATGCTCGACAGAGGACCGAGCGACTCGCTGGCGCAGAAAACATGATAGCGAAAGCATGCAATGCTGCTTGATTTGGGAAGCGGCGCCCGAACGTCAATTTAGGGTTCCACGTGAGGGTTGATCTAAACCCCCTTCTGTTGACTTTGCTTTCCAGGCGCGATTTATGCTTTTGGTCACTATTGAAATTGCCTTCAAAACATGGTGTGCGCGCAAGAAAGCGCAAGGGCGAGCGCAAGAGGCCACAAGGGCAGTACAGTAATATGGCTATATATCAATATGTAGCGTAATTAATGGTCATACAACATGCGCGTTTCAAAACACGTGTGTGCGCAAGAAACACGCAAGAGCGCGCAAGGGCGAGCGCAAGGGGTATTAAATGGTCGCCCATCTGACCAATAATGTCGATTAACCCCATGCGTTAATCCGAAAATGACCTCACAGCATGATATCCGGACATCTCAACATGCCATCAGCAAGCGGACATTGACAGCTGATTATCGACAAGGAAGGAAACATTCAAGGAGAATCCGACGGATCAAGGTGCTGAAAAGCAGTAGCTGCCAGTCGCTCGTACTAGTGAGTTCGGCTCAATCGAAAAGGTCGCAGTTTCCGGCAGTCTCAGTTTATTATTGACATGCTGGATGTGTTGTTGTAGGCCAGCCAAAACCACACGACTTCTCATGTTGCATCCGAAAGAGCGACTTGCCATCATTTTCTAGTGGCTGCATTGATGGCATGGTCTTGTTCTGCAATGCTGCATAACCGTAAATACTCATGTCATTGCCATTCCACGCCCAAAGCTGCAAGCCAACCTTGCGGAAACTCTTCGGTGAATGCAAGCCGCGCTATCACCCCTGATGAAACTACCCACAACATGTTGATACGGTCAGGGGCAGATGGGCTTGAAGCTAAAACTGTGAAAGCGTTGCATTGCACTACGAGCCAACCGGGCAAGCAAACTTAGAGAATCAAAGAGCTGACCTCGCGTGAGACACACAGCCGACGTCATGTTACAAGACACATAGCAGGAATTATCTGCAGGGAGGATTTTGGTAAGCATGGGGTAGTGGTGTCAAGTGCATTGTTCATGTGCAGTGCTGCAGAGTTGCTAGGGATCGGCATTCTTCAAGAAGTCCGAGCCTGGCTCCTCAGAATTCAGCGGTTGTGTCTTTGGCTTCTTGAAGTCTTTGGCCGCCTTTGGCCCCTGAGGCGCGTCAGAGTGCGGCACCGCTTGCTACCTGATGCGGAGGACTCGACGACAGCTTGTCTGGCTGCAAGCTGCTTGTTCCTGCCACTGGGTCACAGGGCAGGCGAGGAATTCCAGCGCATGGAAGTGTCAGGAGCAGCTGGCAGAAGCAGAGCTTGGATCTCAAGCTGGCCGCGTTTGTTCTGGATTCACCATTGGGGGCATGCTTCGGACATAGTACAAGGCTTTGGGTTGCCCGCCGAGCGGAGCATCGCACCATCAATGCTCCGAGCTTACCATCAGCCTGAGATAGACATTCGGATGCGCATGGAAGGACATCAGCCTCGAAGAATTGAGGTGAAGTCTCATTTCCTGGACTTCGACAGACTACGGTGTGGCCGTGTGACCCGCAGCCAGCGATGCCTGCCTGCTTTAGTTTCCGCATGCAGATGGTCCGTGAGTGTGAGTGTCCATCGCTACCCCTGTTGACTCGGGGAGCAGTGCTTGAGCCTAAGACATTCCATGAAGAGCAAGCGGTGTCAATATCGTGTAAATTTGTGCCAATTCACGAATTCGCCGGCCTGACATGATGCACTTCACGCGATTCAAGGTTGCACAAGCCGAAGGACCAAAGCAACACTGCAGGTGATATATCATGCTATGCAAGCCATTGCAGCCATGCCGCCTTCCTGTGCATCGCGGTTGTGCCTGTTTCGACCATGCACGCGCTACACCGGTCTCTGGCACTGAGAGGTCCACACGCCTGCAAAATCAACCGTGTGTTATGTATCTTCCAGTCGCGGCATAGGTCAGCGTCGTTTTGCCGAGGTGATGGTATTGATTGAGGGCCGTCGGCGGGATCCGCATCTCGGCGGGTCAGGGCTTTCGTGGTCTCATCGCAGTGGCCTTTCGGCTGAGGCAAGTGCCAGCTCCACAAAAGAGGCGCGACCTGCTCGAAGAGCTGCGATCCAGAGAGTCTCAGAGTCTAGAGTCTAGAGCCCAGGCCAGCAGAAGAAGCGCTGCAGGCCGACATGGGCCGACATGGGCCGACTGTCCCTGTAGCCGACGGCTTTGAGTCGAGAGGCCGCGACCGCGAAGCAGCCTCGGAGCGGAGAAGCCTCCGAGACGCCACAGGCATCGCGAAGCTTTGGAAAGGGGAAATGGCAGGCTCCGGACTCTGGGTTGGCTCAGCTGCAGCCAAATCGCTGAAAAAGCTGTAATAGTACGTCTCGAACCAGCCAGTACTCCGACTTCCATTTGCGTTGCTACACTCGCGGCCTGAAGGTGCAGTACGAACCCACTCCCAGCAGGCTTTTTCTTTTTCCCAACCTGGCTGCCAGTGTCTCGGGAACCATCTGTTTATGCTGTTCACCGATGGAGTTTGAGGCTGTTTAGGTGTAGTACTCTAGAAATCTCTGAATGGTACTTTCAGGCATGAGACATCATACGACATACAAGGGATTCTAAGGCCGTGTCGACATGCACTCTGACGACCTTTGATTTCTTGTGTAAGCTTTCACCGTGCTGCTTTGCCTTTCCTTGAGGACGTTGAAGCTTCTCTTTTCCATTGCCTGCGGAGGCAGCTCCAACAGCATCTGCACCTGGGTTGCCTCTGCCGGCAGGGGCAGCTTCCTGGCAGAGCGTCCCTGCGCTCCTGGGTCCCACGCCTCCACAGCCACCAGCACCAAACCCACAGGCAGCTGCCATTTTAGCAACTCTGCAAAATGCTGCAACTGCTACCCCGCAAAATCCACAAGCAGCTGCACTTGCAGCAGCGTTGGCAGCACAAAGCCCAGCCAATGCCACGCAACCCCCGCCACCAAACCCACAAGCACTTGCCATTCTCAGCGCTTTAGGTGTATCCAGTGCTGCAGCAGGGGCTGCCGGAGGTGGTGCAGCACCGGCACCGGCTCCCTTGTCACCACAAGCCCAAGCCGTCATCGCTGCTCTTGTGGCGGCCAAGTCGTCGGCTGCTACCGCAGTTCCTGCTTCTTCACCTTTAGTTGGACTGCCGCAAGCAACTGCTGGCACGCTCCCTCCAGCAGCACACATCGACAGCACCGCACAACCCCCACCACCGAACCCACAGGCACTGGCAATTCTCAGCGCTTTGGGCGGGTCCGCCGCTGCAGCTGGTGCCGCTGCAGCTGGTGCCGGAGGTGGTGCAGCACCCGCACCGGCCCCCTTGTCACCACAAGCCCAAGCCGTCATCGCTGCTCTTGTGGCGGCCAAGTCGAATGCAGCTACCGCAGTTCCAGCTTCTTCACCTTTAGTTGGACTGCCCCAAGCAGCAAGTGCTGGCACAGCCGTCACCCCTCCAAATGCGTCAGGTCAAATTGACATTATTGCCCACCTAGCAGCTTCGGCCAGGATCAATGCAGCGATGAACGCAGCTTGTTCGCCGCCAGAAGAGCAGCAGCCGGCTCCAGCAGCACCGGAGCCAGCTGCTTTTGACAAGGATGCCTTGCGTCGCCTCGCGCAGCGAGCAGCAGAAGGCCCAATCGAAGAGGAGCCACCCCCACCGCCGCCACCCGAACCGACAAAGGCAGCTGCCGTCGTTGTCAACTCCTCAGTCGTTGGTGCTGAACCAGGCGCCGAGTGCTTCGTGTGAGCCTGCCGAGGAGGTGACCCAGCAGGAAGAGCTTCCTTCTGCGGAGGTGCCCAGAAGCTTGGGCAGAGCTGGGCACCTCGTTCTTCGGCTGCGCCCGGGAGGCTGAGCCTCTGGCGGATGCAGACGCTCTTCTGGCCCAGGTGCTTGAAGTCGCCCTTTCAAGTTGCTGAGAAGCACATGCAATGCGAGGTGATTGGTCAGCCTGCTCAGCCTGCCCCAGCCCAGGTGCTCAAAAATCTGTGTAGTCCGATTTTTGTCCAGTGGTCGAGCAGACCTCAAAGGTGGATGACGGCAGGAAAGATTGGCATGAGAAGTTCAGCCACGTGCTCTGGGGTTATTGGCGGGTGGGGGGGGATCTGGGTTGAAACCTGTCACCAGAAAGTGCTAGGGTCTTCATGTCATTGTGACCAGGCGGGTTTGCTAAACGATGCTAAACTGAAACTGGAAGCCCGGCTCACTTTGGATCACGCTTGTTCAGCCGTCGAGTCCACTGTCGGTGGAGAGACACCGGTGATGTTAGCGGGCCTGTCGTGCAGGCAGACGAAATGAATGGCCTTGAACTCAGTCGCATAGTAGCACAGTGGTTGTAGGAATCCCCAACTACACCAGTGCTGCTGGCTGGCAGGCACAACGCAAGCAGCCCCAGCTGAGGCAGGATTGGCATGCTCACTGGTTGTTCTTGCAAGTTACTCTGTTCCTTCAGGCGAAGAAGAAGGATTCCTCATCGATTGCGACAATGCTCAGCTACGTCGCTTCTCCCAACATGGAGGGTCGAAAGAGTCGCACTGCAGACTGTCAGCCTCCACCAGCCTTCTCCAGCCTCTAGGTTTCTCAGCTGGCACTCAGGCGCAGAGCAACGTTGCCAAAGGCAAGGTGCCACCAGACAAAGCGGTGGACAATGCGTCTTTGCAGCAGGCAGGGCCTGTGGCATGTTTGATGTGGTTAAGCCTTTGCAAGCCGCGTTTTCTGCAGGCTTTCACGATTGGAGGCGGAGCAAGTGGCCACGCCTCTGGCTTGAAGGGGCTTTCGACTTATGCAGAATTGCACCTATCTATCATCGCCGTCAGTCGCCCACCCGTCCTATGACAAAGGTTGTCGCCCGTGGAGAGCCTTTGTCAGAGACTTGACAGCGCAGGCTGGGGATTTCCATGCGACTTCAAGTGAATCTGAAGGGCTTGCATGCCACTTGCAAATTCGAAGAAAATACAAAAGTCCAACCACATGTGCAGACAAGAGAGACCGGTATATCCAACGGCACTAGAGCTACGCCATTGTCCACCTTGTCACCATTGATGGCAGAGCCTGCCACATCCGAGCGTTTCACAAGTCACGAAAGCTAGCCTCCGGGGCTAGCTGAGTTTCTTGTCAACCGAAGGTTGCAACAAGGGGTGTGGGGAGGGGCCTCCCTGGAGGTGGCAGATTTTGGACCGGTTTCCGCGCCCGGCCCCACCTGGAGCTGGATTTGGCTGTGGGGCCACCGGGTCTTTTTTGGGGTGTCTGAAAGTGGTGTTTCAGATCGCTCCAGAATGGAGAAACCAGCCCCAGATGATGCTCATGATGCTTGCCTGTCGGCTCCGATATGGATTCCGATGATGCTCATGATCGCTTGCTGGCTTGGGTTAGGACTCCAAGTTGCTAGCGGCCGTTGTGCTGAACCTCTGCGTTTGCAAGCCTGTTCTGTTGCTCTGCCTAGCTTTCGTCCTAGTCCCTCCTCCCCAAGTCGAAGTTTTTGTGGTTCGTTGTTAAGCATGAGCAGAGAAGTGATGAGTAAACGACACAGGGCACAAGCGCTACAGGTCCTGACTTGTCTTCGGAGGAGCGCAAGGCGGGTTTGCCAAGTAAAAGCTGCGTGTCCCTGATATATTCCTCCTTGACTTTGCAGGATCTCCAGCAGCAAGTCAGCGCAGTCTTGCCGAAGCTTGAGCCACCCAAAGCAGCTGAGCTCATCGGCAAAATGCAAGGTGCCGAAGGCACCCCCGAGATCCTCCGAGATATACATGTGCTGAGCACTCAAGCTCGGTTGAACAACGAGGTATTCGCAGCTCCTCCTTCTTGGATGAGATCGCAAGATTACTTCATCCATCCCGCTTTGCTAGTCGTTGTCTCGGCCTTGCCTCGTTTCTGCGAATCGGAAGTTATGCGAAGCTCAGGCTCACATTTGACTCGCATAATGGCATCTCTAGCTCCCTGGGCTGCTGCAGTCAGTGGCAACTTGGCGAGAGATGGCGAGAGAAGCTTCCTAGTTTGCCACCTGGAGAGCCCGAGGCAGCGATGCAGATGGAAAGATTAAGCTGTCTGAGGATGCCAGAGACATACCTTGCAACTGCTTCATCAGACTTCGGAGCGGTTCTGCTCGCCATGGTTGGTTAGCAGTTCGCATTCGATTGAGGCAAGGTCATTCTTCACAACCTCGGCAGCAGAACTTTCCTTGAGGTGTCGTGTTTGCACCAAGCCGCACGACTGTCACCGTCGGAAGCCTCATTGCAGGCTAATGGATGTGGCCCCAAAGGATTTGAGCCAGATCGCCACGGCGATGGCGACCATCAGCATGACGGAGGCGAGAGAGAGAGAGAGAGAGAGCTTCTGAACTATGGCTCTCTTTATATATGGCAAAATGCTGTGCTGCGTGCACTCAGGAACGCTTCTTCGCCTCGTTGGCTCGGGCATCGGTTGCTCGATGCGAACGCTTCAGCGTGGAGGTGAGTCGGCAGAGTTGCAAGAGAAGGCTGGCGCAGAGGTATCTCGAGATTCTTGATGGAAGGACATCCTCCTCGTTTGTGCCGCCTTCGACAAGGCTTCATGCCTGGTGTGAGAGCTGCCTCTGACTGATCCTGTCCTTGTTTTTTTGTGGGTTTCTCGCTTGCGCTCCCTCCCTGCTGTCGAGGCAGGCATGGTCCACCTGCCCCTTCTGGAGGCGGCCGCGAAGCTGCTGCGGATACAGGTGGCACAGGCACAAGGACCCGAGGAGGGCTCACTTTAGAGGAGCTCTGTTCGCTCTGAATGGCTTCGCAGGTGCCCGGCACGGAGCTGGCAAAGGGCCTGCGCAGCCTGGCCACGTGCTGCGTGCCTTGCTCATGTTTTCTCAGCCGCAGTCGTTTTGCAAGTGCGAGCGGGGCCGGGGTGGATGTGGTAGTATGCCACCAGGTTCGCGACCTTGCTCTTGGCAGAGCTGTTGGTGCACATTTGGCTGAAGGTCCTAAGGCAGCGTCATACTCCAGAAGCTTTATAGCTTTATCTCACATTCGATGCCTTCAGACTTCTGTTTGCAGGGCGGCCTCACTCCAGAAGAGTTTTGCTCACTTGCTTGGACGCGAAAAGCCCAGTCAAGCTTGGACTTGGCTCGTGTGGCGGACGTCGGTGATCTTGAGGTTTGTGACCCTCGGCTTTTATCACGACCAGATGTTCCGAGCCGTCTTCAAGGCATTGGAGGCCCGAACGGCTCGCATATTCAGAAGATGCCGTCGCCGACGTCAGCGTTCCACAGGATGCCCCAACGATGCCTGGGGACACACTGTGTGGATCCGAGCACATGGAACTGCAAAGTGCGAAGCTACTGAATGCGAAGCGAACATTCATGCACATTCTCGTGAACCCCAGAAATGCTGCCAAACATGCCAGTATGACAGAGTTGCAATGCCTTGCAGCGATTAGGTGCCAGCTTTACGAGATCCACCTGGCATTGAAGGCCTCTAGAACCCATGTCTTGAGCTGTTTAAGCAAGGGCTGCAAAGCATCGCTTACGTATTGCCGGTAGTAGGCCTTCCGCAACGATCTCTACGGCAAGTTTGAGCTTGAGGCAGGAAATATGTCAACTTCGACTCTGCTTGTAGTCCTTGGATGTCCTTGGTTTGGGTTGTATGGGGGCTGTGCAGGAGTCTGCAGTGCAAAGCCTCCGGGCACACTACAAGAAGCAACGTGGTGGCAAGCCAGTCTCTCGGAGCTTCTCACTTTGTTTCGGTCTCATCGCGTGCGCTGGGAAGTCCGTCTCGACTCGCATGCTTTGATCCCAGGGTCAGAGATGTGAAATTGGACCGCTCGATGGAGAAGGTCTGCAAGGCGAGCGTTCTTGTCTATTGATTCCCTGCAGCTAAGCTCACCGTCAACAGCCCTGTTGCGAGTGGACTCTCGTGATTCGCCTACCGGGCTCAAGGAATCAATCACAACGTAGCGCCACCCGCCTTGTTGTTCTGTGCGGTTTGTGGCATCCGACTTTGCATCGTACTCACGACGGTAAAACTGTTGAAAGAAACAAGAGTTGTTTGTGACCAAACCTGGGTCACGGGCATTGGACTTAATGCGACTCTTCGTTTGTGCGCTCAGCGCCATCCTTGTCGGGGCGGAGCCGGACAGGGACGGGGCGACGGCAGCGGATCGGGCCGTGGCACTCCTGGCGCTCGCATCGGCACGGGAGGCCCAACTGGACGAAGCCGATCAAAGGTACCTGAAGAGGCTGCAGCATTGTGCAGAGGTTGGTGACTGCGCACAGGTGGTCGAAGCGTTCAAGGATTCCAAATCCTCTTTCAGAGCCCTTGAGGACCAAGCTCTCAATCAGGCCAAAGCGGCCTTGACAGCTCAGATTCCACCCGTACATCCACACCCTCTTCGTTCACACGTCTCGAAGCACTCCAAGGCTACAACGCAGTCGTCGCAGAGTTTGCACAGGCTGGTATTCCTGGCTGTTGTTATCAGCCTGGGGGCTGCAGCCTTTCTATCCGGACGGAGGCATGGCGATCATAGCCCTACTGCCATCTTCGTTCCAGTGACAATTCCATGCAGTTCCCATGCAGACCCGAGTCTTTCACTTTGAGAAGCTAAGGTGGTTTCATCAAGCTCGCAGGATCATGAAGCAGCAGCAGTGCAGCGAGACCACTCCTATCCTGAGTGCTGCTGTATAGACTGCGGCCTGCTTGCGGGATCTGACAAGGGATTTCCCAGCTGAGCAGGCTTCTCAAGCAGATGTTGGAGTGAAACTCCCGTGCTCGCCAAACCAGCTGTGGTGTCTTGTGGCAGCTTCTTTTGTATTTCGGAGAGCGGGTCGCAATCCTCTTGCCTGGACATGCTGAGACTTGATATCTGTCGTCAGGACATCGCCGATTCTTTGCAGAAGGTGGTCAGCGGATCAGTTTCGAGACAACATCAGACCGAGCCTCCCCCTCAGACCAGCTCCGCGCTGAGCTGCTTCAGAGCTGCTTCAGAGCTGCAGAAAGGCTCGGCATGGCCGTTGACATCGCCGTCTCCGCAAAGAGGGGCTCCAAACCCATCGTCTTCATCGAGGTCCGCCGCAATCCCGGCTGCTGTTTTCCACCTTCTCGAATCCAACGAGGTCGATGGATCGCACTCGCTGACGAAAACGCTCCACTCCCAGGTTGTGCAGAATGTACAATCCACGGGAATCCTGAGCATCCCGAGGCTGGACCTGACAGGGCCCACAACATCGCAGATCTCCAGAGTCCTGGGCTCTCTTTTCTTGACAGAATGCCAAATGGAAGAAGAGCTTCTCCGAGGTACGTGGACCTGTCTTGTTGAAGAGGTACCTGTTGCAGAAGTGCCTTGGCTGGAGACAGCGCGACATACGCAGGATGAACTCCGCAGACGTCTGGATCACTTGAGTGTGTGAGGGATTGCTATGAGTTTCTTCGGGTTTTGAGTGAACGCCTTTCGATGTCTCGGTTGCTTTGACACGCTTTGACAGAAGCATCTCCGGCGGGAGATGTAGCATACATGTTTCAGTGCAACCCTGGTGTTTCCAAGTAGCTCTGCATCGACCAAAGCAGCTCTGCGTCCCGCGTGCGAACTGAATGCTGTGACGGATTTTCTGTCGTGCCTTTGCTCCTTCATTCTCATCCAGGTAGTGAGACAGATGCTTTGTTTGATGCACCGGACAAGTTGTCCTTCAGAAGGTGCGCCATTTGTCTCCTGGCGTGCCCTGTTGTCCTAATTTCTTGGTGTGCTCCCTGTTGTCCTAATTTTTTGAGCTGGGCGACGGGCAAACATGGGCAAACCGCACATGGAATGCCACTCTTCAATGATTTCCTCCAGTTCGCTAGGATCTGTGATTCCCTCTGTCCGTACAAGCTGGCACAGAGACATGCAGACTGCTTGACGCTGGAATGCAAGTTGAGCTTTGAAGAACGTCACGTGAACAGGAGCCAAGTTTTGGGCATTTTAGAGAGACCCTCAAGATCGTCCGCTGCAGCTTTAAGAAACTTCAGTCCATCGTTCGGCTATCTTTGCAAAAAAACCACTCGTCGTCCAATCACTTTAATGGCAACGTTCCAACGGAGGCTTTTCTGGTGCACAGTGTTCAGAGTACATTCCGTAGGCCAGGCAAAACGGAAACTCCCGTAAACAGTCGCTCCGGGCTCAGGGACTCGTTCAGGATCGGCAAATGGTTGGACCACGATGCGTCTGATGCTTTGTCGTGCAGATACTCGTATGGATCTGTGCTGGCTGTGTCCGTAAGCGTCTAGATGTTGTCGCATGCAGGAATCTGCCATGCGTGTCGGACAATTTAATTCGAAATTGTTGCGGATCGCTTTCCAAAGGAAAATTGAGATGTGCACCTAAGCTGAGGCATGGCTTCCGGATCGCTGTCCTGCACTTACCGATGTGCGCTGATGCAGTGCTGCACCGCGCTGTTGGGACAGAGGTCGTTCCGGAAGACTTCTGGCGGAGCTTACCAGACAGCAGAGAGAAGCGGGACACTATTTAGGGTGTTCGAAATATTGCGGAGTGCACACCTAAGCCTTTGCATCTTGAGTGCCATTCCCAGAACTGTGAGGACTTCTTGCGAGAGTTGCTGCGGAGCTCTGGGGTGCCGTCCAGACTGTTATAGCGAGAAAAAGATCCGCACGAGCACTTGTGCATTGAAGAGGAGCATCTTACAGAACCCCTGCAAATGGTAGCTGTAGCTCAATGGCCAGGTTCCTTCGTATCATGGACATGTTACAGCTGGGCTTGCGGGAGAGCCACCTGCAAGTTCTTACGGAGGCCGGCATAGGGGCATCTCTCAGTGATATGAAGAAGCAATCCTTTGAATCATGAGGCCTACTGCGATCCTAGTGGCAGAGAGTTCAGCTACCTGGACTTTTGCAACTCTGTTCGTCGTCGAGCTTCCGATGCTCTGCTGCATGGGACTCTAATCGGCTGCCGATACATGGATGTCGCTTGTTGATGCTTGTTGTGGCTTGAAGCAAATATGAGGAAGTGGTGAGCACTCCAAGGAGAGTGTCAGCCTGTCAGGGATTTGACGTCGCCGAGCTTGTCACAAGTACATCATGATGTCAGGTACGAAGGGTCGGAGCCTTCGAGGTACTTCACACGCCCGCCTGCCATGATGTTCTATGCTCGGCATACTGCGCCTGTGTTGATTGAATGCTTTGGCCTTATTTCTAGAGAGTCGGAGAAACCGACTGCCAGGTAAAGGGAAGGTGATCCCGCTGGCGAGACAAGCGCCACTCTCCGCGAGGCCGGATACCCAGATGCGAAGGTACGCAGAGAAAGTGTTTCCTGCACGAGCTTTGACGAAGGCGGACACGCACGCTTGCGCGTGTGTGTGTGTGTGTGCCTGTGTGTGCGAGCGCTGGAAAGAGACGTTTCGGCATCTGGCAGGTGCAGGCCGAAGACCCGATGACGGTTTGGAGTCCTCTCGAGCCCAATCGATAGGAAAGGGTACCACATCTGTGTCGATGTTGCAGATTGCAACTCTTTGCCGCATGGGATCGGTGGACTCAGTTCAAATTCATGCACGAGTTCGGGAGGCTGAAGTGCTGCAGAGGCTAATAGCCGCTCAGCCCCAACGTCGTAATGTTAGGACTGTTTCACTGACATCTACCGGTAAAGCACTACCGGCTACCTCAAGATTGTGTGGAAAGGCTAGTTCATTTCAGATCGGTGCCGAAGCACAGCTGACTAGACATTCGTAGCGAACGCGCAGGCACCGGGCGCAGCAGCGGTGCTCTTCGTTTACCACATCTTCTTTGTCAACTTATTAGCGTCCTTTTACCAGTACTGTGCCTACTGTGCCTACGGCCGCTTTGACCGGGCCATCCCCGAGTCCGCTTGTTTGATGCTCAGGTGTGTCATGACCGATCCGGGCGTAGTGCCTCCAAACTGGGGCTTCTACATGGGTGATGAGACCAAGCGAAGAAGGCTCGCGATGACTGTCACATCCTGATTGACAGATTGGAACCGTAGTCCTGTTCTGTGTAAGTTATCAACAGCCCGGCCTGCAAGCAGGTACTGCAAAATGTGCAATGCATTCTCCTCAGAGCGCGTGTTGCTCTCGACCAGCTGAAACGCATTCAGATGGATATTGAAAGGTCTGGAAGCCTGACCGGACACACCACTGCGGCTAAGCAGCAACCGCAAGCAATGCAACTTCATTGCGGTAATCGCAGCATCCTCTGGTCGAGCTCATGGCAAGCTGAGGTAGTATTTGCAACCGTTGCATCCTGAACATGGACTGCTTGGGGAACCGGCAGAGCGGCAATTGTGTGTGCAAGCTTCCATCGCTGCTCCGCCGGTGTGTCGGGTCAAGGAAAGAGAGGGCAACATCTGATGAAAAAATTACGATCTACATCACCTGTGCCGCGTGACGATACCTTGTCATAGTGAGAGCGGCACGCGCATCCTTCCGTCCATCCGTCCTATCGTCCATCCATCAATGCATACATATCTTACATACATGCATGCATACATACATACATACGGACGTACATAACTCCCCTTCCTCTTATCAACAGGATTCTGGTGGGGATAGTTAGCTAGGTCGCCCTCTATTTCTTGTAGCTGGAGCGATATAGGCCCTAAATCAACCTAGGTAAGCCGAAGAACCCCCGAACAGATCAATCGCATTGCTGCTTACTGCCATTACTGGCAATGTTTAGGCCAGATTGCGTCGGCAACTCAGAGCTCTTGATGCTGTACACAAGGTCTTGATGAAGTGTCGAAGTGCCACAGCTCGTCCGAGGACTTAGCGCGGGAACGATTTGGAGACCCGGCTGCGGCCGTCGCTGTGTCTCAGCAACAGCTAGTGAACAAAACGCGGAGCAGCCTCAACAGCTTAGGCGGGCACACAGTCCAAGGAAGACCTTGTGCAACTGGCGGAGAGATGGTCGGGAGCCTGATGCAAAGCAAGATCATCATCAATGTGGCATGCCGTGAAGAAGCTCCCAGGTTGGATGCGCATCCCTGGGCGCGGAAGGCTGCAGATCAGCGCCGGAAAGAGGCAGACAAGCACAATACAGCACAGCCTGTGGAAGCCGTAAGACTTGGACTTGCCCAGCCTGCCCGTGTCTCTCGGCAGGCCCGCGCTCAGATGGCTGTGTGCAGCCGTCCTGCTTTGAACATGCTACAAGTCACAGATCGGTGTGTGTGTGTGTGCGTGTGTGCGTGTGTGCCCGTCAGGGACCCTAAGAATGTCCAAGTGCAGCCTCGTCAAGGTGCAGACTTGTGTGCCAGGCCAACAACTACAGCATCTGACTGTAAGCTCGGTCGAAAGCTCAGAGTTTAAAGCTGGAGCACCTTCTTGGAAGCTGTGGCATCGCTTTATGCAGATGTCGACAGAGGCACCATGCACCAGTTCTCGATCCCAGCTGAGGCCGATTCTCTGCGATGCTCGCTGGAAAGGTGCTGCTGTCTGCCAGTGTAATTTCTACTTTGACGGGAATGTTGCACCACTGCTGGCAGGTACCTGATTTTGCAGCTGACGGCAGGCATGTTCACGTGGAGCTCGTATGAATTGGCTGCAGGTCGTACTGTCGAGCTGTTGGCAGGCAGTCCGTGAGACCACCGTCAATGCATGAAGGCGGCAGACCCTCGACAAGCAGGTTTAGCCAATCAGTGCTCCGACCACGTGAGTTGAGTCGCGAACGGCTGGTTGGGGTGCAAGCAATGCAGGCATGAACGAGCCTGAGAAAGTTGCCGCAGGCATGAAAGAGCCTGAGAAAGTTGCCCTGCCAAGGCACCGCACGTGTTAGCAAATATATTTGGCTTCGTAAGCCCTTTTCCTGATGTTGGGCTGTGTATGTTCTCTTGTCACAAACCGAAGGTTGATCTGCCGTTGTCTAATTACTACAGACACGATTCGTTGATTTGCCACTCTTGGAAAAGCCTTGCTGATGTGGCGGTCGCGCAAAAATGGCACAATAACATGCCACAATTGTGGGATATTGTGGGCGCACCAGCACGCAAGGGCAATGAACAGGCAGCCGCCCGCCAGGATTGGTCTGGGCAGCTGCCGTGAAAGTCCTCTCGCGACCGTCAGTAGCGGAAACAGGGCGAGCTGTTGGTTGCAGCAGCGGAGCTTGAGTAGAAGGCCCAACTTTGACGGCAGGGTGCAGGCCATAGGCAGGTCTCATCTCAAGTCCATGCCGTCGTCCAGCGCGGAAATCCCATATTCAGAACGGTTCCTGGAAGAAAGAAAGTCAGGGCATGTGAGGGCGGTACGGTACCCAGTGAGGGCAACGGAGAGAGTGAGAGGCCGCTGGCCACGGCACCGAGATCTCCCGACTTGTACGACGGCTGTTGAAAGACGGTACCCCCAAAACATCTTCCGCGAGCGAGCTTTCTCTGCCATCGAGGTCTGTCGCTTCACGCGTCCCTGCCACCACCCGCTTAGCGACGCCAGGGAAGAGAAATCGAAGAGAGGAGAGAGATCGCTGTTGGTAGGAGCAGGACGTGATGGCTTAAGCTTGACTTAATCGCCTACACCGCGCTGGGTTTTAAAATTGTCGCTGATCTTTGCTGTTTTTGACACTCTGGTAACCATGTCCTGATGGCGTTGCACCAGTCATGCCGAGTTGACAGCTGCATTTTTGCAGCCAGACAGTATGTTCCAGTCATTTTATGACCTATGCACTGCCACTACGTCTGTGACTCAATCCTTCATCGTGATGCGTTGTTATTCTTCGAGCGCTCGTAGTTGCTCTCTGACTTCCATTGCCGGTGCATGTCAACGAAAGCTCGGACGACTGCGTCCGTGTGCCTGCGTGTGTGACATCGTGTGAGCGAGTGGTGTGTGTCACACACTGCACCGACTGGATGGCTTGAATCAGTTTCGAAGATGCAATAGTGAGTCTTACGTGTGTCTAGGGATCGAACAGGAAGGGGTAGGATGCACGGCTTGTTCTGGAGGAGTGGGGATTCAGTGATGTAGGATTGCAGCAGCTGGGTTCTCTTACCCAGATAGCTAAGCTTCAGTCGGACGTAGTCCAGGAACTGCGGCCCCTTCTTTTGGAGTGGCGGGCAGGGGTGCGGAGTGCAGAGGTTTGCCAGCAGCCCATGCGGTTTTGTCAGCATGGCGTTTTTCCTTTGTGCCTGTTTCGTTTATGGGGGCGTTGAGATTTCCCAACAGCACGGTCGGCGCCTGGGAGAGTATTCTACTGTGTTCAGAAAAACCACCTGGCAGTGTGATGTCTGAATGTAGGGTGCTTTATCAGAACTTTGCTCTCCGTCTCTCGCCCTCGCTCTCGCTCTCGCTCTCTCTCTCTCTCTCTCTCTCTCTCTGCGCTTCTCTCTCTCTCTCTCTCTCTGTAGCTCTTGCCGTTGTGGGTTTGGTGACGCAGGTCTCAGGCAAAAAGACCTGCACCGCTGGTAAAGGCAGGTTGCTTGCGCCTTGCGCTCTTTTTGAGAATCACCTGAACTCATGCTTGCAGGAAAGCGTCCGGGCGAAACTCCTTGCAATCGTGGTCGCTCCTCATATAACAACGTTGTCAGAGGCTCCAAGCTGTTACCCAGAACTTGTTTCAGAAATCGGCGGTCTCTTGCCGGAAGTTCCAACCGACCAGAGCATGTTGCTTTGGAGGTAGAGCAGCTGAACCAATGCTTGGAGTCCATAGTTGCCCAGTCAGTTCTCCCCACAGCGCTGGGGGCCCAAGAGAGCAAGACATCTACCAAACTTGGCCTGAAGATTGGATTTAGATGCAAGTCCAGGCTGTGGGTGTGTTGGCATGCAGAGAGCTTCACTGTGAAGCTGGCTGTGTCCCACGCACTTGATGAGCTGATGCCCAGGCGCTTGGACTTTGAGTGCACAGGGCCGCAGCATCGAAAAGCGCATGTCTCAATCCTGCAATATTGGAAGGTGCTGCCGGAAAGGCACGCCGCTGACACAGCTGCAGCTCCAACCTTAGTTGTGACACTTCCAGCTCACCTTAAATCCGGCTCTATGCTCCAAGGCTCGACGAAGCGGCAGGTCAATGGAGAAACGTCGAAGCAGTCGTCACCCCTGATTGAAACATTCCAGCCGGTGGAGTCCAGCGGATGGTAGCGGGCAACTCTTCAGTTACTGTCGCGTGCCCGCGTGCCTGCAGATGTCAGGTCCTAAAGGTGCGGCAGCGTATGGGTGGGGACGTCCGCAACCCAGGGGCCCAGCAGAGATGCGCGGCTGCGTACGGGACCAGCGACCGGTCATTGGAGGTGTGCGACATGTGGGTTGTCCTCACGCAGCCAAACGAGAGCCGAGCTTAGCATGCAAGCAAGGCTCGTACAGTCAGTCTCTTAGAATGCTTAGTGAGTGGGCCGGCGTTGGCAGAGGCTTTGGCACCCACGACGTTGTGAGCAGATTTGTCAAGAGGCGCTCTGTGTCGAGCACTTTTTTGCAGGACTGAAGAAATTCTGTAGCCTGGCATGTCGAGGCAGCCAGAGCGCCGGCCGAAACTTCCAGCCTCCTCTTGACAGAGGGATTCAAGCGCGAGCATGACGTGGTGAGCATTGCTCAGGCTGGACTGGAATGTCCCAGACCTTACAACAGCCATTCATTGATGTTGCAGAGAGCTGCCTCTGAGTATGTGTAGGCTTTTGACTAGATTCTTTCCAGTCTTTGCACCTGGAGGTGGAAGAGCACTTCGCATCGGGCAGCCTGGGACATTTATCAGAAAACGATGTCAGAACCACTTGCTCGAGCATAGTCGTGCGTGTGCCTAGCCTGGCAAAGTTTTTGGCATCAATTTCCTCAGACGTTCTGAGGCACGAGTTTTGCGATCTTGCTTTTTGCAGTTATGCGTGGAACGACCCTTGCGGGCAAGTCACAAAATTAGACCTCCCTTGGTCCGTTTGCTTGTGCTGCCATGATCTGGCAGCGCGGCTCGCTGAGTTTGCACTTGGCAGTGTCGTGGATGGAGACGGTTACGATGCTTCCTTAGAAGAAAGAAAGAGTGCCCTCATCAAGCGAAGATCTGCCGGGGACTGGGCCTATGCCATCTCTGCTGCAGACTTCGTACGGTTCATTGCTTGCTGCAGGTTGGGTGCAGAAGCTCTCTATTTGATTGGCATGTTTTATCCGGGCGAAGACCGGATGCTGGCCGTGTTGAAGCTAGACCTGTGGCGAAGAGTTGCGCAGAAGTGGCAGCTGTGCCAGAATGGATGCAATTGGATTGAAGAGCAGACCGTCCACTTTTTGCAGGATGCAGAAGCATCTTTGGGCAGGTTTGCAGAGGAGCCGTCACAGGAGAGGCTATCGCAGCTCTTGCGTACTTCCAAGCCATCTGATTCGCGGACAGGAATGGAAAACGGCTGCTGCATTGTTTCAAACATAGTCAGTAGCATTGTCGTAGCTTCTTTTCGGCGATCATTGTGTTGAGATAATCGTGATACCTGCGGCTGCCTTGTAGTACAGACGAACTTCCAGGATCACCACTGTCCGTGGATCAACAACTGCGTGGGCTTCTACAACAGGAAGTTCTTCATTCAGCTTCTTTCTTATGTGCAGACCTTGCGTCTTTACATGATGCTGTTCTGTGGTCTTGAGTCTTGGGGCTGGAACTTCAACTGCAGTCTCGACAGATGTGAATCGGGCATGCCAGGTATCTCAGTCTTATCATAGTGGTGCTCTTCACCATCCCCGAGATTTACACTCGATGCTGAGCGGAATTCATCGTGGGCAGGTAGTTGCCGAACATCAAAGAACACGTAAGACAAGACCACCATGCATGGAGTCCTTTAACATCCCTGAATTGAAGGACAGGACATACGGCACTGGCGGATTCGATAGGGTCACAGTCACACATGCTGGTTCCGATGCCCCATCTAGCACGATCCACTCCAGCATCATTTCTTAGAATCATGGCTGGAATCCCGATCTCTCATAAGCCAGGCCGTAATCTCAAGAACCCAAGCAACCCGTCAAACCAGCGCCTTCATGCTTCACGTTGGTTTCCAATAAGACGTAAACTGACTCGCGACTGATCGTGGTGTCAGCAAGCGACAAGTCGACTGTCTGTAGTTCGCGGAATTGCGTGGCCCCAAGGAAGTATGGAACTTACCCGGTGCTTGCCTCGGGTCCTTTGTGTGTGGTCAAGCACGTCTCAAGCTGCCTATGCCGGACAAGCCTGTAGAACTCGTGCCAGGTCCCCAAACAGGTACGGCGAGTCCACTTACTTCTGTTTGGAGACGGTGTTCCTGACTCTTGCGTCGAGCCCTCGGATTGCTTCTGGCACCTGCATGGGAGAGAGCAGTGCATGCTCACATCATGATGCGAATGTGCAGCATCTGGATCAAGGCGCTCATCATTTGTGAAAAGCGAAGACTCAGCGTGTATGTGTTAGAATGTAGGAAGTCCGTGTTGCCACAAGAACGAGAAGGATAAGGGGTGGAGTTCTTGCCACATTCTTGCTTTCCAGTTGCGTTCGTGACCTGAGTTTAAAGAATGCTAGACAAATAGCCGGGAGCCATGGCTCTTCTTGAGGTCTCCCTCTGGAGCGTTGGTGGTAGGACCCATGCGCGGCATCAGCCTGTCTAGTCCGTTGACCTCACAGAGTCCCCTAACCGGACGCTAACATTCACGCGCAGGGCCTTCTCGTGCGCGATGAGATGCTCCCATTGACCCAAACCCTGTTTGTTCATGACTCAGATCCCTGCAGCAACTCCTGAAGCCAGGTACACCCGAAATACCAGAACCCTCCCGACTGAGTTAACTGATTTGGATCTTGAGCTACGTAGCCAACAGATCTAACCTGCCCGCCGCTCCCTAATTCAAAAGAACGCTTTATTATTGTGCGATCGCAGGGAGCGAGGCGGGTGGAGGGGTACGACGAGAGGAAGCTTATTGAACAGCTTCCTTAAGCAGGATATGAGATGGGGTGGGAGCATGAGTGATAGATTGTGTGAGGTCCTGTGGTTTGCCTGTCCCCTGAAAAGAATCCCGTTCCCTGCTTGGCTTGATCAAAGCTGGTTTGAGTCGTGACGGCAAGTCTCCTCTGCTGAAGTGAGCGCTAACAATTTCCTACAGGTTTAGGATAATGAACTGCAAGTTTCCAAGTGTTTCGCGTGGCGAAAAGATCCATTAAAGAAGTGTGCCCACTGCTCGGGAGACGAGTACCTCCAATTGTCACAGCTGGATATCGACACCGCAGCGGCGAAGTTGCCCACAACACATTGTCATGGGAAAATGAGTTGAACGCCGTCAATCTCGGCTTCAGATTGTCGGGTCTCAACTCCTCTTTTGTCTTCAGCATGCGCTGCACACATATGACATAAACACTGACTTTCACAAAAATTCTGGGGACTCGCCGAATTCCCTGCCTCCGCTGATCGCAGGAAGCTCGGTGAAGTTGAGCTCAGGCCTTCTGAAGCTTTCGATTTTGCGTGCATTTCCCCTTGTGCTCCAGACTCTCATAGCTGGCAGGGAGGAGTCCACCGTGAAGGAGCCTGCTTTGGCCCACTGCAGTGCTGTTGCGTGTCCAGCGCCTTCGAAGCTGAGCTTCTCCTAACGCGCAAGCTTGAAGGAGTTGAAATATGCCACAGCAGACCTGCTAGAGCTACCTCCGAAATGTCATCGACTACTTTGTGGTGGAGAGATCATGAGCAGTTCCGATGCTCAGAGCTTTGAGGAAGACACGGTCCAGTTCGTGCTGCCTGCTGCATCCACGGCATTTTCAGGCAGTAAGCGAATGAAGGACTACAGCCAAAGCCAAAGTGCCTTTGAGGCCCGTTTTCAGAGCCCGTTGTGAGTTTTGTTTCGATTCTTAACACCGGGGAGATTGTGGGCTTTCCTTCTTGTCGTATTAATAACTCGCAGGTTCTAGTCTCTGTATGCGGCACGATGGGGTGGACAACCTTCACCATTAAACAGCCGATGTTGTCTTTTTGCAGAGACAGGAAAACTGCTGTCAGACTCCTGATGCGACATGGACACCAAGCGCCGGTCGGCAACCCTGATGCTGACCCCTGTCCCCGGCCCCCCCCTTTACGAACCCGAACAATCCACCTGTGCCCATGCTGCCCTCTCAGTTTCTCCAAAGCTTAGAACAAAGACCCTGTCGTGATGGGGGTGGGGATGGAGAGGGAGGGGAGGGAGAGAGGGAGGGGGGACGACAGAGGTGGGGGAAAGGAAGGAGGCGATCATCCGCCATTGCCTGATGTGCTTTGAACATGTGACCAACTGCAATAGGGTAGTGAGGGGGCGGGTTCAGCTAATGTCTAGTGTGAACGTCGGGTTTAAGAAATTCGATCACCCGCCCTCGAGTAGTGAGGGGGGATTTAAGAAATGTGATCAACCGCCCTCGGCTTGCTACGACGAGCATCAGGACATGCACAAGACGTGCTGCAAATACCAGTTACGAATCTCATCCTGTCAGACGAGGTTGCTGCAGTACCCAGTTGAATCCATTGCAAACGGATCATTCGAGCATAGTGTTTGCAAATGGTGGGGCTGCCAAGCGCGCCGCCCACCCTGGATTTGGCCTAGCCAAGCTTGTTGTGAAGATCCTCCTGTTTGGATGAATCCCTTCCAAACCGGTCACTCGAGTTCCATACTGTGATGTATTTATCCTTCAAGAGTTTGCTGCGAAGAGCCTCATGCCGTCAAAGAAAGGTGCTGCGATGCGCAGATGAATCCTCTGAAACCGGTAAACTGTAATTCCACCACATCCGCAGAGCAGGATCCTTGAAACTGTAGTTTCCCAATAGCTTGCCTGAAAAAGACCTTGCAACACGTTGTTCGCCAGAAGGTTGTCGCAGAACAGGACCTTGCAACATACAAGTACCGACTGCTGCAGCTTGCCGAAAAGCCAGATACTGACGAGAACCTGCCCTCTCTTGCGGCTTTTTCCACCCTGCATCGCTCCCTCCCCCTCTCTCTCTCTCTCTCTCTCTCTCTCTCCCTGGTTCGCGCGATGTTCGGTGCCTCAACCAAAGCTATGGACGAGTTGTGTAACTGTGAAAAGCGACTGCTGCAGGTCACCGTGGTTATTTCCCACGAGCTCATTTACAAGCGCATGTGGGATCCGTGTGGCGAAGTGAGGTCTGCCTGTCGTATTCGTCTCTTTTCATGGTCAGGGTTCCGGGGGGTGTCGGCAGGGGGTGTCAGCATGAGGCAAGCTGCCCTCAACACACTTGGAAGGGCTGCAGAGCCTGGTTCCAAGGCGGCATCATTGGCCATTGATTGCAAAGACAGCTCCCCATGTTTGTTTCTGTGGAGGCAGCAATCGAGGCAGTATGCCAATGCCTTGAGAATTGCAGCGGTGAGGCTGTTCGACGCATTTGCATGCTTTCAGAGTGGCAATACTGGTCAAGTCGTCAGCTCACTGGTTTGAAGAGCTGCAGCCAGCAATCTGGGTTAGCAGGACTGAGCCACATAGCTGCATGATGTTGCAGGAATGTTAGGTCAATGGAGTCGGAGATGCTGCGACATTAGGAAGAAGTGTAGCTCCATATGACGGCTTTGTGGACTTGTCCCAATACTAGAACCCCGCTGACACCGCCCTTCCCATGTAATGTGGCATTTTGCACAGGTTCGGCGAGTGGCCATCAAGACGTTGTCCTGCATTGCCGAAGATGGCAACCAGGAGGCGAAGACCCGGCACAGAGCGGAGTTTGTACGGGGCTGGAGGGCGTCCAGTGCCTGGTTGGCGAGGTCATTAGTCTTCTCTGTGACAACGTGGCGTGCAGTGATCTTTTCACAAAAGACCCATGGCCTGCAATTGGCACTCACTGGGACCTGACGTGGCACAGCGCAGAGCTCTCAACTCCAGGCCACTGCCATCAAAGGCTTGATGAAGGTTGCTGGTGCAGGCCTGTCCGGTTGCTGCAGGCCCGTTTGATGATGTAGATTCGCAGGTCACAAAAACCTTGTCTCCAGCGTGCTCGACCTGGTGGAGAACAGGCAAGCAGCATCCAGGCTCGCAGATCAGACCGCCGATGTTTCTGTGATGTCAGTGCTTGCGCTACGTTGTGCTTTGCGAGGCGGCTTGCAATGGAATCGTTGCCACAGGCAGAGAGCTGACGGTCGAAAGTGTCTGCTATTGGCCGTGGCCAGGTCACAGCACCCGGTGACGCCAGATCCATTAAGGCAGCCTGCACCTCGCTGCGAGATGAGGATGCGAAAGTGAGGCTCAGTACGCAGTGCTGCGCAGGCAGTTGTTCTTGCCAGACTTCGCCAGGCAACTGGCCGCACAAGCCTTGGGACAACTGGCAACGAGAGGTGACAGCGAAGTGGTGGAGATGCTGCTGGAGAGGATGCAGGCCCCCTGGCACAGCCGCGAAAACGTCATCAAGCTGCTCTTGCCTAGTTGTGGCTTGCCCTTCGACCATCTTCTCAATCCATCCGTGAACAGGACCGAGACAAAATGACTCGGCGCCATGCGACAATGGCGCTGGGCCATGTGGCGGCGCAGGACTGGTGGCTGAAGTCGGGGCTGCTGCAAATTTCGAGAGACTCAGAATGCATCGCAGCGCATGTGAGGATGATGCCAAGGCCTGCGCAACGCGAGCCACATTGTGCTCCCCTGCACTCCTGAAATCTCCTGAATCCGCATCAACATCGCAGGCCCTCGCAGTTCTTGATGCGCTCTCCAGGAACTCCTCGGACATAGCTCTGAGGCACGGCAGTAAGGCTAATGGTGGATCGTGCATGCAGCAGAGACCGCAAAGACGTGCAAAGACTGCATGGCTGTGGGGCGTCCGTTTCAGAGCGAGGCGGGTGGCCTCTACAGCGCGGGAGGCGATTCTTTGCTGCCCTCTCAACAGCGAGACTGAGTGACTCCTTCCTGTAGCTGCATGGCGGACTGCAGACTGCAGACTGCCTCTCGTGTTAAGTTGATGCTCCAACTCTGAGAGTCTTGGCGCTGAGACTTCTTTAGGCTAGTTTTAGTTCCTGTCGCCGTTTGCCACCCCAAACTGGCGGCCCGGCAACAACGACAGGTCTGCGCGATTCGTGCGATCGAGAAACACTAAGAAAGACCCGGAAAGGACTTGCCCAGTGCCATGCTGCAGTTGACTCGTGGCAGGTTTTGCATGGCTACCCTCCTGATTTGCACGCTCACAAACTTCATAAAGTCCCTCGGCTGAAGTCACTACTCGCGGATGGCTCCGTCGAACTTTTGTGTGCGTGTCACTCGGAGTGCTGCAGGTTTCACATGAAGTTAGTCTTGGAAAACTACACGACCATCGAGAATTTGGAGCGTGAGGCCATTGTGAATGGGAAGCTTGGTGACACGTACCTGTGGAGCGCCGAAGAAGCCACTTCGTCTGCTTTGTAAGCCTAAGCACTGGGCAGGAGGGTGCAAAGAGCAAGTTCGACATCGGCCGTCGCAGGACAGGTTGCTGAAGCAAGCGCCGTGAAATCGCAGCGAAGGTTTTGTGACTGAAGGAATTGGGAGCAGGTCTTCGGGCAAAACCCTTGGATGCTGGGCTCCGAGACATGCAACACGGGAAACCGCTTGCATGCCAGTTGTCGGTGTCGCATCCTATTGAGCAGGTGGTGGCTTCCACTGCACACGCAGGTGCGGGTTGAATACAAAGAGAATCGTTAAAAAAAAACTTCCCAAAACAGAATTCCTATTTCTGGCCAGGCTTCCCGGCCGATCGGCGATGGTGTCCGATGGCGGGTGCACTATACCAGAGTGATCGATGAGGCCCACAACAGTACACAAATGTGCACACTTTACTTGTTTGCAGACAGAGAGCCGATTCGAACAGGACGAAGAGTTGCCCGCAGACGAGGAGGGCATGTCACAAGCAAGCAGATTACTAAACCAGGCGGATCCACAAGTCACCATTCATGCCGTAGACGACGCTGCTTTCGCAGCACTTGGGAAAGTGTTTGGAGCACGGCGAGTGTGTTGCCTTGTTGCAGGGCAATGCCGGATCCGCAAATCGATCTACCGGAAGGTAGTAGTTGGCTGCGAGGCTTGAGCACCAGGGCTGCAGGTCCTTGAAGCATGTTTGGCTTCTCAGTCTAGTGATCTTCATTCTGTTATGCTCACAGAATATCACAGATCCTGGTGGCAATGCAAACCTCTTTCACTGAGACTGGTACAGCATTGAAGAATTCTGAGTGCCCTGAGCTGTGACATGCATCCGTATCGAACACAGACTGTGTGAAGGATCAAAGTTGTTGATCGCATCAGCGATCGAAAGCAGCGCGCGGGACGGCCTCGTGGGTCCAGAAGTGTAAATCCGACAAAGCCAGGGTGCTCTCGAATCCAATGCATGTTGCAAGGGAGCCGGCGGTGGGATAAACGGGCTTGGAAGCGACGGTCCAAGCTCTGGCGATGCTCGGAGCGGTGTGGTGTTGAGCCGTGGCGCAGAGAGGTTGGCTCTCTGTTGGTGCATTGACGGGCCGTCTGCCCGTTCTAGACGGAAGGACCAGGCTTCAGGCTCCCCCCACGTCGGACGGCATTCAAAAGGCTGGAGTGCAAACGGCACGATGAGATAAGAAGTTGAAAGTTGCCCCATGTTGCGCAGGTTGCTTCTCAGGCCAGCAATGTAACACGGCAATATCCTGACACTCCAAACTGCTTGCCAATGCACCCATAGATCATGCCTCCCGAGATGAGCATGGCCGACACAGATGTACACGTATATAAGCAGTCTAGGGGTAAAGAGCAGTTTGAACCTGGAGCCACGGCATATCAGAAATGCGAATCTGTCATTGAGCAGGTTGATCGCGGAAGGGGCAGTGACCTGAATTTGGTGTGCTGGTAACAGACCAGCCGCTCAACAGGCACAGAAGTGGTATAGTGAGCATAGTGTAACTGTCACTGTATGTAACTGGAACTGTGTTGGCATATGAATCATTTTTTGTGTTGAGAGCTTACAGTGAGTTTCACGAATTCACCTTGCAGCATCCTTACCCTGCAGAAACCAGGGGATAGCATCGATTCCAGTCGGCTTCCTTGTACCGGTTTAGATAAGCTGCCTGCGCTGATTGTACTTGGTTTGCCGGCCGACTGGGTTTGTTGTACGCCAAACACGGTTGACCGCATTAGATCGCAGGCCACGCGGCAACAATCGGCAGCTCTGTACGGACAGGGTTCGTCAAGTTTCATGTCGTACCGAGGTGGCTGTTCTAGATCAGGGTTCAGAAGCTGTCAAGGATTGTGGCCTCGCCAATGACCCATCAGACCAATCATTCCGCAGCCTCTGAAGCATGGAATAAAGCTGCAGGCCAGGAAAGAGCAGTTTTGAGGGTTTGACAGTCGCAAGGAAGTTACGACATGTTCTTGGTGTTACTATAACTGTTACGAGTCGCAGCACTCCCAACATCTCCCAACCACATGGATGCAGACCTCTCCAGAGAAGCTTTGCCATGGCCGCGCGGCAGGCGGTGCGTCTAAGACTGCTGCAGTGCTGCAGGGCAGTGTTGACTTGCGGACGAAACCTGCCGGCAGCAATCTGAGTGCAGGTCAACTGCTCAGATGGGCCCGCGAATCGCAAGAAACAGCACGCAGCTGCTTGCATTCGCCCGGAGCCCGGGCTTGCACGGAACGGCATAAAGTAAGCCGGCTCGTGGAATGATACGGTGGTGCAGGTACTCGCGCAAAACCGGGAGTGTCGCAGCCATCTGCACAGAATCAGAAGGTCAGGCGGAAGTGACAGGATCATAGCATAGCGGAGTCCAAGTGCAGGCGCAACGTCGCCTTCACGCTTCGGCTTCGACATCTCCTCAAAGGCATCCTTGCACTGCACTGAGCCTCAGCAGCTGGGACGTTTGCCTGCTGGGAGGTCCTCCGTGCTTCAGCCCTATCCAGACCAGTCCACGATGACTGTTCATTCTCGTGCGCATCTTCGACAGGCGTCCAGTCTCAACCCTTTGCGATGTCCACACATGTGCCAGCGTGATAACGAGCTTCTTGCAACGAGTGAACGCCAGGCAGGCGCAGGCACCGCAGGCAAGCGAGAGGAAGGGACCGTGGCTCCCTCAATTTGCGGTGCCAAGATAGAGACACTGAGCTTCAAGCTTTTTCTGCCTCAAGACTCAAGGCATCTCCACGGAGCCGTTTGCGCGACTGGTTAACTCAGCGGATTCAGACCGTCCTTCCCTCAGTGCCGAGCAGAATGACGCCGACTGCTCTGCTCGACAGGTGCAGCTGGAGATCGCTCAATTTCAACATGCAAGGCTCATCGGGCAGTCCCTGACCTTTGCGAGCACCCTCTCGTCCTGTGGACGGTGCCGTTAGGCTCCAGCGGTCATCATCAGTGAAGCCATCCGACAAGAAGCCGAAGGCGCGCGCAAGGTCGCGCAAGGTGAACAGCCAGACCTTTAATGATGCAAACCTGCATGCTGTCACCCTCAGGCTTACAGGACTGGCTCGTTTTCACCATCGAGAACTCAGCCCCGGGCTGGTCTCTGGATCGCAGTCACGTCAAGAGATCCTGCTTTTGTCTCAGGCCTGCTGTTCAGCCGCGAAGTGCGAGGTGGGACCGGGAGCGAGGAATGACACCAATGTGTTTCATCCTTAGTGGCAGCCCTGTGAAGCGGCTTCTCAAGGATCCCACTTGGATCTGCGACGGCTTTGTGCAAGGCATTGTTCTGCACCAATGCTGTCCTTCTTCATGTTAGTTCTGTCTGCCTTGACAGCCACTTTGCACCCACAGGCTGCGGGATCCAGGCCACCTGCAGGTAGCTCAGACTTTGATTCCGGCTGCCTGTCTTGTGTCCACAACTTCGGACTGCAGGCCAGGCAGAATGCAGCAGGCCATGCAAACTCTACACTGCCTGCCGGCCTCTCAGTTTGAACCAGTCTGTGTGCCAATTTGAGCGCCGCCATTCGTGCCTTGTTTGCAAAGTGCATGTATTTTTTCAGGAAGCAGCCGTCCAGAAGTGGGGACCCCGTGATTGTGGCTGCTGTGCGTGATGCTGGCAGTACGGCAAAGGCTTGAGATGCACAGCATGTTCCTGACCCATCTCTTCCCCTGTTTTGCAATGTAACCCACAGAAATTAGTATGACAGCGTAGATCCCCAAACAGTGATAGGGTCGCTGTCCGGATTCAGGACAGCGGTGCAAGCGCTTCCCGCTTGGTAATTAATGACCGGTGGGCTTCAGGAGCACAGCGAAAATGCTTCCGCCAATTGCTGGCCAGAAGGAGGCCCAAGGTGTCACCATGCACAGTGGATGTGAATGGATGTGGATTTCCGGGGACGTGGCCACCAGGAGCCTGCGTTGTGGGATATTCGCCACACCACAGTGCGAGGGCACCCTCCCGTCGCGGGGCCCCTTCACTAACCACTTCTCTTGATCCCCAGCGTAAGAACCACCTAGTGTTTACCACGCTGTTTGGGGAACAACCCTTGCAAATTCAATAGCCGTTGGCCTTCGTGCCGCGGCAGACATGGGGTGGTTCGATGGACGCGAGATGACGAGATCCGGAGACTAGTGAGTCGTCAGTATGCAAGACGCTGCAGCGAAATTAACCGATGCATTTTCCGATTCTACTACGAGTTCGCAACTTCTTGCCGTACTATGGCCTTGGCCACATTTTCGAACATTCCACAGACCCGCTAAGGACTGGCGACCAGGCATGTGCTCCGAAATGGATGGATTTGCCGAAGCTGGATTCTTTGCACACCTAGGACCTAGTTGTTCGCCACGATCCTGAGCTCACAGACATGCATTCAGGTCTCCTCCAGCAGTGCCCCGGACGTTGGAGGCACTTCACCCTCTGGGGCGCGGAGGCCGCTGATGAGCTTGTAAGATCGCCTCAGGCTCCGCGGAAGTTTCTCGGCGAAAGGCCAGCTGTCTTTGGTCCTCCGTGATCGCGGCGTTGTCTTTCGCTCACCTTGCAGGCTGAGATGTGTCCACCATGCTGCCTGTCGTATCCAGCGTGCTTGGAGGCACCGCCATGTAGGAAAGGAGTCTAGCCATTCACCAGTATTATTGCAGTCTCATCCGTCTCATCTGATTCTCATAATCTACAATTGGGTGAAGGAGGCTGGCTACTTGCACGGGGCCCTTACTTCCTACGATACTCCGAACCCCGGTGTGTGGAGTCTTGCAGTTCTCTACTTTCCTGGTATGCGGCAAGTCTTCTGCACACAGTAAATATGCCCCTCAGTTCACAGTACCTGCTGATGTCATGTGGTCCTGAGCGTTTCTGCATCAGCTCAGGGGTTAGGCAGACCCTGAATGTAGTTTGAGGTAGTCGGATCCCGCGAAAAGAAATCTGTCCGACGGCTTGGCGTGCCAGGATATCTCATTGGCGCCGAAGCTTCGTTGATTTCTCCCGCCACCAGGCACACGCCAGAACTCACCACGCAGTAGCGTGATGCTTGTTGTTGCAGGTTGGATGGTTGGGTAGCCTGAGTTGGCTGCGGCGGTAGCAGACTCAGGAAAAGATTTTGCCTTTGGCTTCCCCGAGTTGGCGAAGATACGTGTATGCAGCCTCGAGAAGACGACCTAGGTAATATTACTATTGACATGAGTTTTGCTGCTTCCGAGCCTTACAAACGGCAACGGGATGCAGCAGCACTTGGACTGAGAGCTGGCGAAGCTCAAGATCCAATTAGTGCAGTACTCTTCACAGACGGCGGTAGAGCATATGTTGCATCCTCGCTAACAAGGGTATGCACATCACCAGACCGCGTGTCGCTACCGATCAACGCAGCATGCAGACATCCAGTTCCGCAGTGAAGCTTGTCCTACGAATGGCTACTTTGCCTTTCAAAAAACTTGCTCGGAACTGGGGTGCCGTTTGTCATAACTCTACCGGATGATTGAACGGTGCCTGGCGGACATAGCCTGCCAGCAATTTTCTGATACACGACCCCTCACACCGACCCCTTGCGGATTTCAAGGCAGGCATGTCTTCCTGTCATCGTTGTCGTTCTGTACAAGAGAACTCACATGAGGACCTTTACTTTGGATGAGTCACAAGCTGTACCCTGGTGCCCTGAAACCCGCGCATCCTCATCCTGAAGAGGCACCACTTCCTGTACGGTGCTGGTCTGAGAAGATCTGAGAAGTGCGTGCGAAGCTGTTTTGGAGGCTTCGTGTGAATTCCTCCCTGTTTGAGGCAACGAGCTTGCAGACAGTGAAGATGTCAGGCACAATTTTTGCTCCTTAGGAGATGGTGGAGTTGGTGAGTCTGCAAATCTGGCCGAACACTAGCATGAAAGTCTCGGAGGTGGTGGCTCAAGCAAAGACAAGATGCAGCACTAGACTACCAGGCGAAGACGTCCGTTGTGTGCACAGCGCCAGGGCATGCCACGGTGTTTCCAAGCCGATTCACAGGTGGATCCGTGGGGTTTCCACAGGCTTCAAGAGCATTTGTGGGAAGCTCTCACCTCGCAGACTCTCGTCACGCCGCTCATTCAAGACCGAGGTCGCACACTTGGAACCGGCCTATCCGCAAAAGTCCCAGGCCATCGTGCACATCTCCGCTGTCATCCGCTGTTCATGTTGACCTTGCACTTCTGTAGGGTGCTGGATACACCTTCCGTAGCAGCATTCGAAGACATGTACGGCTCCAAGCATGTCTCCAAGAAATTCGGGAACAAAGGACGGATAAGGGGGGAGTTTGCGAGGAATGGAAGCGAGCCAGGATCTGCTCGATCACCTTGGCAAGACGCTCTGGGGCGCTTCATAATGTTCAGAAGCCTCAGGCCTCTGTTCCCTATGAAAGAACTACGGGTATGAGTGGGCGCGCAATGCCACGCAGGCAAGCGCGACCTCCAGTCCAGTACAACGAGCAGAAATTTAGCTGCCTTGCATGAATGCACACGCCGGCCTATGCATGCATGTGCCCACGACAGAGAGAATGGTGGGCGCTCTGACGGCCCCGCCGGACCGTCCTCCAACTTCTGCAGTACAAGAAGCAGGTTGAGATGGGTTTTCCCTGACTTCTTCCTCGATGCCTTGCAGGAGAGGTGAGATGAATGTATCAATCTAAGGGTTGGCGGGTTTCAATTCACCCTGACGGCCTAGAGACGTTCCTGGAATCACAAGTCATGGACCCATTGGCCTGAGCGTCAAGCTTGGCCCCTGGGGCACCAGGTCCAGATCGACCGCGTCGGCTGGAGGACCGGCACGGCAACGTTTCCGGCCTGCTGCGTCCCGATCGCACTTGCACTGTTCTGCCAGGCCCGGCCATGCCATCGGCTGCAAAGTGTCTTGTCTGCCCATCAGAGAAGGTCCTTACCACGACAGGGCTTAGGTGCACACTGACAAGCTTTCCAACCACAACGACAAGCATTTTGCTAATGCTGACAAGGGTTTAGGTTCAACCCTCGCAGTGTGTGTGTGTGTGTGTCCGGGAACCACCATTTTGGCACTTTGAAAGCTCAAATCTACCAAATGAATGCTTGAAATTTGAAACAAGGTCTCCCCTCCAGTAAACGGGGGCGACGCGCAGGAATCACCATCTTGCCGTTCTGACAGCCCAAATCCTCCAAAACAGTAATGCCCCCGCGTGTGGGGAACGGGGCAACGCGCGGGAATCATGGTTTTGGCTTGTTTTAAGCTCAAATCTACCCAAACGGTGATTGCCCTGCATGGCGGGGGGACCGGAAGACGATATGCCATTATGTGAAAAGTAGAGGATTCCCACTTAACTCTCGGTCTCAAAGCAATGCGCTACCAATCGTATGCCCAGCAAGCAAAGCAAAAGCAATGGCAGTGCCAAGCAAAGCTGGAGATCGATCCAGAGTTCTGTTTCCGTGTGTTTATATAACTTATATAACCACTCAGCTAAGAGGCAATACCTGCACTTCCTAGGAGGATCTTGAGCAGTCAAGCTGC
>CAJNJA010009586.1:0-64994 GCA_905231915.1 Symbiodinium necroappetens | reverse complement strand
GTAGGGGTTTAATATACCAAAGAAGTTTAAAGTTTACCTATTGGGCTCCTAAGCTTAAACCCCTAAAGCCCCGAAAAAACTCAACTTCTCATCCTCGCCTCGCAGGTTCTCCTGAGCTGATCCCTGGTCCCAGTCGTCGTTGGACCAGTCCCATCCTTCCATGCCGCAAGGGTTGCTAGAAGGCTGACAATAAGAACTTGATGGTTCTACGATGAGGGTTATACAAGTAAGGCTTATGAAAAGGTTGGTATGGGGGGGAGGGGGGTTATACTATAACCAAAACAAAAAAGCATGCCATCTGTGGCCATCCCAGAAGGGATGCGCCTGTGAACTACCATGCACAGCCTGGGGGGGAGACAGGTGGGGGTCTTCCGAGAACTACACTATTGGGGCCCCCTGTTGTCTGAGACTTGCAGCTTTGCAATTACAAGGACGTGAAAACAAGTTATTGCATGCTTCCTCGCATGATACCCGGCGATGGTGCAGGAGGTTCAGCACTACGCCCCCTCTGAACCGCTCCGGAAAGATATACCCGACAAGCCGCGCCTTGAATCCGGACTTCTTCCTTCTTCCTTAAACACTCCCCTTGACTCACGAACCAAAGCTGTGCCAAGAAGCCACCATAGATCGGCACCTTGGCAAAGAGTTGGCCCTAAACTTTGAACCTAAAGATCCCAAGCCATGCTTCATCCGAGAGCTCCGAGGGTTTAGGGCTTTGTGTTTAGACTTTAGACCATACGATAGCCGATACCTAAACCCCTAGACCCTAAACCCCTAAACCAATAACCTCGGGCCCCACTTGGCAAAGAGCATTGCAGATTAAGGCAATCTCACACACCCCAACAACCTCACAGTTGTCTCGCTTTTGGCCGCAACGCTTCAAGTCCTGGGCTAAACTTCCAGGCTGACTGGATACCAAAACAGGATGCTGGCGTCTTGGGTTCAGGGCACGCTCCCTAATGTAGGAGCCCTGGCACTTAGAATGGGGTTTGGGGTATGGGACAGTAGACGTATGATAAAGAATCCTTAGGAATACTGTTCGTAAACATTCAGTGCCTTGATCGAAAGCTCGGTTTGACCAAAGTTTCGGTGACAAGGCGCAGCAGTGGCAGAGGCCCGCAGCTCGCGACCATCCACGGCATCCAGGAATTCTGCCGTGAGATTGGCCGCCCGGAGGGCCTTTCGGAAATGTGTCTCTTACTTGTCCAGTTTCTTTGGCCTTAGCACACCACTGTGAACCCCAGTGGGATCACGACCCGAACCCCTGAACCCGAAGTCCAAACTATTTTGGAGCCAACAGCACTTATGCGAGTAGTTTAGTAGACGAAACACCCCACTGGGGTAGGCTTCACAAGCTCCTGCTAAACCCTAAACCCTAAACCCTAAACCCCTAAACGCTAAACCCGAAACCCTGCTTGTGCTGTTGGTTTGCTCCTCATACTGAGCGATGCTAAGCCTGTCCTCGGCCATGCGCTGCCGCCGGTCATCGCGCCTCAAACCATCCGAGAAAAACACATCACAGCATTGTCGGGTTTGTTAGGAAACCAGGGTTTAGGATTAGGGTGAGGGCGGTGAGGGGTGCCTCATGAATTCACAAGGACTCAAACGCTAGCTTTGGGGTCCTACATCTCCTGAAACTCCCACTTTGTACTCATGCTGAGGTACTACACTCTGGCCTTATGTTCAACCCTAAGGTCCATGTCCTGCTCCAAACAGAAATTCGAAAAGCATGCAACCCAGACTTTGCGAAAACCCTACACCGCAAACCCCACATGGTGAAGGCATTGGTCTTCCCTAGGTGTTCAGGCCAGTTGGCGCGCCGCAAATAACCCTAACCTTTACAGCAAACTCGAAGCTATTGGGAACTCCAGTTTGACGGCAAGCTCTTGGAAAACGCCTTTGTCGGATGGAGAAACTTGCCCCACAAACCTGGTAACGCTGTAAGCAGACCAATTCAATACTGGACAACGATAACACGCCCGGAATGAGGCGAGGAAACTCAAGTGCAAAAGCCCGAAATCGCCGTAAAGATCCAGCGTGCCTGAGGAGGCTGCAGCACAGGACAGACACTGCTGCACCGGCCATGCCGCGGCCATGTTGCGATCAGATACAATCAAACCTCACTAAAGATATTACCTATGCGAGCCTTCACAAGGGGAGCTTCGAAAAGCATGTGACGAAGCTTGAGTGTGGTGGTTCTACAACTTTAAACAATGCACTTCAATCTTTGACCTGATTATCTCGCCTGACATAAAACACGAGCTACGAAAAGCCGACTCCACATTCAACCTCGGCTGGGTTAGGCCGGCGTAAGTTAAGGGTATCAGGTTCACGGGCGAATACATGTTGCCAGCACTCTCATCCTGCGACTGATGAAGAAGCTAAATGCCACCTTAACTATTCGTAGAGCCATGAATCATAGATTCTTAGTATACGGACCCAAATTTTACATAAGATATCTTCAAAGCCTAGGAACGATTCCGCATCCCAACTGCTCAAAGAAGCCCCTTTTCGCCCGATCGCCGCATGTGCCCAAAGCTTCGGAGATGCCGACAGTGCCTGGCGCGACTGCGTTGATTGGGGCGTTTGAAGGCCTTATTGGCTTTTCCAAGTTTCAACACAGGTTTAGGGTTTAAGAAGTTGCGGGGCTGAAGTCTAGGGGCCAAGGGTGTGGCTTCAAAAGGCTAGGACTAGGATGGCTTACGGATCGGGGGGAAGCGGACTTAGGATTTCGGGGTGCTCTGGGGTCGTGGAGCTCGGTGTTCTCAGGTTTCCGGTTTCAGATTCAGGATGGGGTGCAGGGCTTCACGTAGAAGACCTTCGAGCTCTGAAGCTTACGGTTGAGGGCTTAAAAGCGTTTAGCCTTCTTGAATTTCGTCCCGGTGTTTGGTGGTCAGGGGCATTGAAGAGCATCAGGGGCCTCGACATGGACATCAAAGACTGTCAACACTAAGCTGAGGCTTTGCGCTGCTGCTCGTTGCCAGTGTTGTAATGTAGGGGCCTGAACAATACCAATACTATTTAAGGGGTTCCTTACTATAATTGTAGTGTAATGGGCCCCAAGACCCTATTCTAATATTAAGGCCCCGAGATAAACCATTTGCCGCGCTTCTGATGCAGGGAGAGGGCAGTGGCCGTTAGGACCTGCGCTGGGGATAACCGAGAAGCCGCGTGGAAGCGCCGCCCAAATATGGAAGTCTGAAGAATTACCTTGCTCCGTAGGCTCGTTCTTATAATTATACTAGAGTATACCCCAGGCTCCTGTGTTCGGATCGTTGGAAGATTGTATTCTGTGTGACTCCTAACTGGTTGCCTCTCCTCTGTTGAAGGCTACTTACAACTTCCTGATGGGGCTGATGCTGCAAACTGCACGATACTAAAGTACCAATTCATGGTGTCATGTAAGACAAGCATCCAGACTGCGCCGCACCTTTTGTGATAAAGCAAGGAACATGCACGTCTCTGTCGCAGCGAAGCATCTGCGCTTACGTAGGTGCAGCTCGTCTAGGACCCGGGGAGGTCAGTGTGCAGGAAGCTGAAGAGCCACTCCTTCGTATCAATAGCACCGGTCCCGTCCGTATCTACGGCCTGGAAGGTGCCTGCAGGAAGGTCACCCAGAGCTGCAGAGAGCTCCGACGGCGACAGAAGCTTGTCACCATCCGCGTCGAACTTGCGAAACAGGGCTCTTTTTGCATCGGCCATGAAATAAACGTAGAGCACAAAAGGCATGAGCAAGAGTCCAAAAGGCCTGGGCCTGGGTCCAAGCTTCAGGGGGCCGATGTTCCTGTACTCCTCCGGCAAGTCTGGGATCCCATCATCCCAGGCGTCTCGGCTACACTTCGAAGACTCGCATCCTCTGCTGCGAAGCCGGACGTCTGGCTGTGAAACGAATGGCATCTGCGGTGCTATAGTCCATGCAGACACCGCCAACACGCAGAGAACCAACGATCTTGATGGGCGCAGAGCACGATGCCTTGCAGAAGCGAAGGGCATCGCAGATGGCAGGCTGGGAGCTGGGAGTCTCTACCAAAAACCGTGCGTTTCAGTCTGCCTCTTGACAAGACGCCGCAAGCATGACATGTGCCGGTGATCATGAACGCCAGCATGAACCCGAAAGCCTACCGCTCTACTGATTGCATCTCCCTTGTGTCCTATGCCCGGGCAGGAACTCTTCTCAATCCCTTCATCCCGCCACTGAACACTGCCAGTGCATTGCACAAAAGTTCATCACAAGCCAACAGAGGTTTGACATTCGGAACCATGTCTGTGCATCACAAACTTTGGCAGGCTTCTTGGTCTCTCTGGAGGTCCTCTGATTCCTTGCTAGAGCTGTTTGCGACATGGTGTGGGTGAAGATTCCGAAGGAGTCACAGGACAACAAACAAGACACTGCTTATGCATCTTACAGCATAAGGTCCCTTTTGCCCCCAAAACCCGGAACCCTATGTCCAGTTTATGACTTCTGGGCATCCGCTGTAGGCTTCAGTCTCCGGAAGCTTGGCGAGGGCTTGAGGATTCGAGGCAGGATCCTCTTGGGCGTCGGTGTTTTAGCAAGCTGCCAAGTTTAAGGGGATTACAAGCCGAGCCCGCATCAACAGTCATCAGATCATCAGATCATCTCACAATACCTATCCTGAACTTGATCATTACACCGCTCATGTTGGTGATGGTGGTTGCCCCACCTGTGCCTAGCCGGCCGCCATGTGCAATCGTCACATTGCACAAGGGAATAGGGTGCTAGGGCTTAGGGCTCGAAGGGCGGCTGGAGCTTCAGAAGCTGTTCAACTTGGTGCTTGTGGAGAAGATCCTATCTTGATGTATAGCTGCATCGCCAAGGCCACTCCCGAATCTTCTTCCTTATTGCAGGCCTAGTGCATGCCGTTGTCACTACACGGCCGCGAACTTCTCGGCTTCCGTGGGGGAGTGGAGCTTGCGAATCTTCTTGTCCAAGGGGTCTGTGCCGGCAGAGCCAAAATGCAGGCAGGCGGAATGTGGATCTCTATTTGGATGATGTTGCATGGTCTCGTCCATGGAGGCTCGCGTGCCGGCTGCGGGCATCCGCCCTCGTTTTGCCAATGGAACGTGCACGCGATGCAGCTGTCTCAGTGGGGCCGCTTTACACTGCCGGGAGTGCGACTTTTCCAGTGGACATTGTATTGTACGAGGGAATCCCTGACGCATTCGAGTCAACCCCTGTGACATCCAGGACGGCTTGAAATGCACAGGTGAGATTCGAGATGTTACGACGGATGGCCATTGCGAAACTCACTGGCTGGCTCTGTCAAGAGTGACTAGCTTCGTTGCTCCCGGCGGCCGTGCAAATGGCCCCATTGCCTGTCGCCGCATAAACAGAGAGACGGCTCCCAAAGAGCCCAATACCCCTTAATTAAAGAATATACCTTAAATCATAATAGTAAGGCCCCTATAATTTAAGGTATATTCCTTATTTAAGGGGTATTGGGCTCTCTGGGCTGGAGTAGCGGTCAGGAGTTGCATGTCGAATTGCCTCTGTGCCTGCGACGAACAGCCACACCTCCGTGCTGCAACCTCTGGACCACGAAATTTCAGTTCTTCATACACCCGCCTCACAAGCGAGCATGCCAGAACCCTCTTCCCTGCTTTAGCCCTTCCAGGCTCCAGCTGCTTTCTCCCCAAATTATCGTCAACTCTGGGAGGCTCCACACCCTCTAGAACCTTACATCCCATATCCTGGGCGTCCTTGGCTGTACTTCGAGGTTCATGGGTAATCATATGCAGCACTATTCCGTAAATCGAGATAAGTGTGGCTGAATTTACCACCACTTGGGACCATACCCCTTTCTGCCCACAAACTGTTGAGCAGTCTGTGAAGCCAAGAACCTCCAGCCCTGTTGAAAGTTTGAATGGTCACAGCAGGCCGCTCCGGCACCTTGAAAAAAATTGGCATCCGGTATTGCCCTTCGGCCGTGAACTGCATAGGAACCACGACAACAGCCGTAACAATGGGTGCTGTTACTAGAACCGTGATCATCCTTGGCGTTTCTTCCAAAGTTCATAAGTGAAACCTCATCACCCTTATCCTTATGATGGTCACCGTCGTGCTCACAAGTGAACCACCAGCAAGACCTGCATTCACCTTCACCACGGCATTGATAGTAAACACTGTACAGTCCACGTGCTGCAGCAGTAGTAGTAGCAGTCTTTGTAGCAGCAGTAGTAGTAGTAGTAGCAGCAGCAGCAGCAGTAGTAGTAGTAGTAGTAGTTATTGTTGTTGTTGCAGTAGCAGTAGCACTAGCAGTAACAGTTGCAGCAGTAGTAGTCGTCGTCGTCGTCGAGATCATAGTCGCAGTCTACTACCACCACCACCACCACCACCACCACCACCACGACCACAACCACTCTATCACTACCATCTCCACCACTACCACCACCACCACCACGACGACTACTACTACTACTTCTTCTGCCACTGCCACTACCAAAATCAGCACTACTGCAACTACTACTACCACCAGATATGACCCGGCAAGGAGAAAAACATTGTGTGTAAACACTACAACATGCCCAAAGGCAATGAACATGCCAAGGCAACGCCACGAACAAAAACCATAAGACCTGCGACAGCACAAGCGAACAATGAGAGTCACGGCAGTAAGTCAGCACGACAACGGCCGTAGTGCCTGTAGTAGCAGTAGTACTTTAAACGTAGTAGCACCAACAACCAAAACATTCACCAACTTTGTGCTCGTAGCTAAACTAAACCATAACAATCTTCCAGAAACCGCTCCGGCGAACCCGAGGTCAAGTGACCCGATGGAGACCGAAAGGCGGGCCCTAAAAATTGAGCCTGGCATGCAGGAAGCCTCCTTTAGGAGATGCTTTTAATTCGCTGACTTTCGGGCTTCGGGTTTTGGAGTCGGAGAATTAGTAGCACTGTTCTTTTATAGCAGTTATAGTCCTCTGAAAGTCTATACTACATTTTACACGCAACACTTTCAAACTATCAAGGCCCCTGAAGTAGCTTGCGAAAGCTGTTGAACTGGCAGTCTTCTCCCTGAATCTCACAAGGAGCATGGACCACATCTGAGTCCACCTTCGAAGGGAAGCAAAAAAGTGCCTTCCTGGAGATCCGTTTCAATCAAAAAACAGAAGACAAAACTGAAACACCACCCAAGCACTTCGTAGACATGATGCCTCATACTCTAGGCCTTTAGTATTACACCTTGAAGTGGAAGGAAGTAAGAAACACGGTACGTCTATCCTCATGTCCTTCCGTCAACACATGGAGAATCCTAGCACTTCCGCTTGATCCGTGCTCCAACGTGTTGGGACGTTTTGGGGTCTAGGTTTAGAATAAACCCTGAACCCCGCGCCATTCCAGCTGACAGGTTCCTGATGAGAACCACCGGCCGGATCTGTTATCAGAAAAGGTGGTCTTTTTCAAACTCGGTCTCTCGAAATTCGGAATGCCAGCAGAGTGTCGGCACCCATCCAGCCGTGTTAACTCCTGGCCCCAAAACCAGCGTGCAAGTTGGGGCGCGCCCCGGGAATGCTAGAATCAAAGCTTCGCGTCATCCTGCAAGTCTGCAACCGTGACAGGCCACTCGAAGGCCAGCACCTCTTCCCATTCACGGTTGTAGACGGATATGTGGAACTGTTTGACATCAGGCCGGCCAGGGAACATATGTAAAGACTGAATCTCTAAGGCCACAGTCATATTTTGATGGCAGCGCACCTGTACAGTAGGAAAAGCTGTTCTGACAACCTTCACATCGCTTTTTAACAGGTGTTTCACCTGATCCCTGTCCGCCAAGCGAAAGCATTCCTTCTGTGTCTCTCGGGGTACGATCAGAAGCCCCCGCTCCCCTGCGGCAATGACAAGTTCGTTGTCGGAGCTCTTTTCCAGATTTATCATGCGGGAGAAGGCCCCGACCAACGTGTCGTCTTCTCCAGTGTCGCGATCTTGGAACTCAGACACATCAAGCCGGGTGAAGTCTCGGCCGCTAGAATCCAGCGATAGAAAGGATAATACCGAACCAAAGCCTCCCATGTGGTCGAACCTGCTCAGCAGCATCAACGAGCCAGGGTCTAGAAAAAGCGCATCCACGTAATGGTCGTTGACGCCATTGGCCAAGCGGACTGTATTGAGATGTTGTGGTTCCGCACGGGCAGAAACGTCAAACAACACCATCCAGTGCGGTACAGAAAAGTCATCCACTGCGACCAGAAGGTTTGCACCATTCCATGCAAAGGCATCGAATGGCTTGGACATTCTGCGGTCTGACAGATCAAGCAAAACTCTTTGTGTTCCTTCCTGCAGGTTTACGAAGCAGACTCTATTCCTATAGCCAATGAAAACTCGACCATCAGTGAAACCGTAAAGAGCTGTCGGGTCCAGCCCACCATCAAGATCCACACGTGCTGCCTCCTGGAAGTAGGCTCGGTGAACTTCGTATGCTGCCAGCACGAAGGGGCGCCGTCCCTCCCGACTGATGACGAAGGCCATGTGGCCGCCATCCTGAGCTGTACCGTACCGATTCAACGAGACCGAACAAGACCCCCGAAAACGAAAGATCAAGAAGCATGCGAAGGGACCTCGAAGAGTGTGGCAACTTAGAATCTGAGGCTGCCTGGCATCTGCAGCAAGCGTGAAGCGTATAGGACGCGGCCATGGGGGCTGGATTCGAAGCAAGGCCAAGGACTTAGCCTGCGAGTCTGGTGAGGCCAAGGACTCCAGCGGATCCCCCAAAGGGGATCCAGTGGAGCTTTCGAAGCAGACGAGCTTTGATGCCCCTTCCCTGTCTGAGGCCCGATAAGCGCAGAGCAGAGGCGGCCCGTCCGAGGAGCGCCACGGCTGGACCCCGCAGCACAAAAGCGTCCAGAGCCAAGCCAAGGCAACCATGGCTAAGAGGAGTATATTATATATATATATATACATATATAGATACATATATATACATACACAGACAGTCGCAATACTCTGCACCTTGGGCTGCAGGCCGAGGCGATGGTGGATGTTTGGCCGGTGCTTAGCTTCCAAAAGGCCCACTTGTGGTTCGGTATAGATGAAGAATCCCAAAACGAGAGGTGAGCTCTGGGAGAGAAAGGGTCATGGCTGTGGCACGTCTGGGGGCTTTGCTTTGCACTTCAGGTTCTAGGATACGCTCTATCATGCTCTCGTTGCTGCACCATTTCATGGCTGCTCTTAGTCCTTAGCTGCACCTTTAGTCTCCACCTTAGTTCCTTTTTGCTCTTAACCCATCTTCTACTTAGGGCCTTCGGGTTCTTCAAGGCAACCCAAAACAGGAGCTTGAATGGGGGCTTCAGGGAGACCCCAAGCCTCTGATTCGCTCTTTCAGACGCACTGCCTCAGCGAGGCTCGGACCGTGGCGAGGTTGGCCCTGCGCAGGAGCCATGTCGGAAAGACAAGGCCCTTTTGCACTTCAAGCCAGAACCAAGTAAAGGAAACTACGGGTGGGGAGTTTAGGATATATAGGGCTTCTAGAAGGATTCTATAAGGTATATAGACCTTCTAACTACCCACCTGAAAATGTCCTAGAACCAACCCTAAACCCGAACCCTCAACCCTAAGACTGGGATGAGGAGGAGTAGAAGTTCGAACCGTCAGGCCCCAACAACCCTTAGCCTTACACGCTTGATGCCGCCAGTGATGGCTTCAGGACTGGGGGCCTGTGATTCCGAGGCTGGGATGACGCGACTTGCTTGTCAGGCCCTGCTCTGAGGACGCGTTTTTACACTTCACCAACTTCCGGCTTTCAACTCAGAGTTTAGGGCCCTAAGCCCTAAGCCCTAAACCGTAAACCCTAAGCCCTACATAAGCCTGGTTTTTGCGTGTGTTTAGGGGCTTCCTGTCTGGTCTGGGCTTCAGCTTGAGCTTACAAGATGGGATGTTCGTGGATGGAGAGCTGTCGCTTTCCAGCCCGCCGAAGGCGCCTAAGAGCTTTGGAGTTTCGGGGCTTCGGGTTTAGGGTTTCCGGTTTAGGGAATTCTAGAGACAACGGGTTGATGATACAAGCCAGAAGCATCCCTGTGCTTGTCGCTTGCAAGCTAGCAGAGGTTCGGATCATGCCATGCTACTTGCAAGTCCAGCCCCGCAATTCAATCTACGTCGCCGGTCGCCGTAAAGCCCTGAACGCTGAGACTCTGATGACACCCAGAAGCTTAGAAGCCCTCTGCATCCCGAACCCTATTCAACCCTAAACCCTTTTTTACAAGCCCAAGCCCTAAACCCTTTGCACCACTAAACCCTGTTCACCAAACTTCCTAGACCCTAAACCCTAAAACCTAGTCCCTAGACCCTAAACCCTTAATCCCAAACCCTAACCACCCTCAGAAACTTTCTGAGGCTCCAGCTCAACCGCTCGTCGTCTGACTTCGCTCTGCCCGGAGACGTGGGAGCTGACACCACGCGGGCACCAGGACGGGGCTGTAGAGGGTCTTTAATAGGAAAGATGGAGGTGTAGAGGCTTCTTTACGGGCCTTTAATTTAAGGTCTTTAACAAGGTTCTATAGGATTCTGTAGGGTTCTGGAAGGATTTCATGCGGGCCGCCCGCGGGGCATGAACCTGTAACGGAGGCATGAAGAAGCCCTGCGAAGCCTGGTTGACTTGTGCCTTGAGCCTCCAACAGCCGCCGAACACTCTCACAAGTAGGGGGTCTGGGACAAGGTTTGAAGTCACCGAGCCTGATCGCTTGGCGCCGAAGTTGCTCACACTCCGGCTGATCTGGCCTCGGTATAGGGCAAGTGAAGACTCCAAACCTAGGAACACGGCGTTGGTCAGGACTCTCGCGACTGGACATGCTTGAAACTGAGGGCTTTCAAAACCTGCTTGTTTGGGCGGTCCCTGTCCTAAAACGAGTTGGCAGGTGACAGACCATCTACTCTTCGGGAAGCCCTGAACTGCTCACGTTGCACGGGCTTGTTTCTGAGAAGACGTTCGTCCCGATGAAATCCGACACCGTTCACCACCACAGAGTCAGTTCCAAAGCGGGCATAAACCAGTCAACACCTCAAACCCCATGACTCTAAACCCTAAACGCATCGTCTCTGGGTGACCAGGCCAAACCAATCCATCGGGCGCTGCAGCAGATCTTCCACCTCTTTCGGGACGGGGTCAGGCCCTGTCTAAGATGAGTTCTAGATTTCTGCAGCGGTCTCAAAGAACCCTAGACTTGGCCTAGACCCCTGAAACCTAAACCCTTAACCCTCACCCCTTTTACCCTAAACCCTGAACCCTCAAATCGAAAAACTCTAAACCCTGGGCCCTGAGCCCTGTCAGCGCTTGGGGGCCTCCGGCACCATGAGCGGGCAAATCTCCTCTTCGGCCTCCATGGGCTGCGGGGCGCTGCTGTAGAGTTTGGGGTGTAGGATTTAGGGTTTAGGGTTTGGGGGTTTAGGATTTAGGGTTTAGGGCTTTAGGGTTTTAGGGTTTTAGAGTTTGGGGTTTGGGGTTTTTTCCCTCCCACTTAGTTTGGACGAGCCCGCATGCAGGGTGAGTTTAGGGTTTAGAGTCTGGGGTTTGGGACAAGCTAGACGAAGTCTCTCGGTTCGAAGTTCGAATACTCAGAACGACAACATAAGCTCCTCTGAGGGTTTGGGGGTTTAGGGCTTGGGGGGTAAGAGTTTGGACTCTCGCAACTCATGTAGGGTTTAGGGTCTAGGGTACTGAAAGACTCGAAATTACTGGTATTGATATCCGATGACATCCCTTTACAGTTCTGTATGTCCCTGTATACTCATGCGAAAATATGCCTCAGAACCCGTTGCTACTTATTAAGGCCTGTGAAATCAACACATCCTAGCCTCTCCATCTTGAACTGATGTCGAACTCAAGCCCTAGCTCCGGCGTTAAGGTTTCGGGCTTGGGGTTTCAACACATGTTTCGCAGGCTATGGGGTACTATAGGGGTAGGGCTGGGGGTGTTCAACCAACAGCGGCTTATGCTTGCATCCACAGCACAAGTACACACAAGCCTGTACCCTGAAGCCCTCAACAAATCTTACCCTAAAGCACCCTGAAACCCTGAATGCGGAACCCCAAAATACATAGAAACATTGGCCTGATCCGATGGCAGTGTCCAGATCTCTCCAGGTAGCCGCCGCAACTGAGAAATGAAGGGATGCTTGTGTTTGAAGGGGGGTTCACAAACTCCCAGAAGGAGAACACGACGGGGAATTAGGATGACAATGAACAGAACAAGAGACAAGGAGACAGGGACGAACAGCAAGATAAGAAAGAGAGACAGAGGCGCAGAATGGGTGGTTTTGGGGCAAAAGCCCTTACTGCAGGACTGAACCTGAAGACTCTGGCGTGTCCCTCTGGAGCTCAAGGCGTGTGACGGGAGCCTGAAGCTCAACCCGAAACCTCAACTCCCAAGCCCTAATCCTAAGCTCACGTGGACCTTTTTTTCCAACAGGCTTTCCACTTCGCCTACGGGGTTCAACCCAAGCCCAGACTTACTGTGCTGCCAAAATACAAGCCCTTTTTGCAGCAGGGTTCGTTCGCCCGGAACTGCTGTCGCCGTGAAGCCACAAGCCCCAACCCCCAAACCCTAAACCCAAATCCTCAACCCTACATAATCTTTGTTGATTTACATTTGGATTGTATTTGCATGCAGGTCTGTGATTTGCAACCAAAACTTACCTTTGTCCTGAAGCGCCCGTGCCTTTTCGGATCTATCCTTCCACTCTGCCGAGTTCTCCTGCAGATACTCCTCCGGTTTTGTTGCTTCAGCGCTTATGCGTAGGCTTTCAGCACTTTGAACTTTAGGTTTGAGAGGGTCGGATTTTACTTGTTTCCGCAACACAATCACTCTGAGTTTCAGGCCTGTGCACCTCCACATCCCTACTCAGGAGGCTGATGGCCCATCTCACCCGGGATATGAGCAAGCAAGATGACACTCGACAAGCGACTTACTACAGTATAGAGACTCCCCAACACTCCAAAGCACTGGCTTCATCCACATGCGACGTCATCACCAACACAACCACTTCCAGGTTGAGGATCCTCTCATGTTTGGGGTTCGGAGCTTGGGCTTAAGGCAATCCCCAATTGCACACGTGCCGCGACAAGTGTCGGAAGGACTCGGAGGCAAGCGCAAAGCGGATCTCCTAAGATTTTGTTTTGCAGAAGCATCAGCTCTTGACTGGAAGGAAGGGCCTTGCTAAGTCTCCTTATCCTGCAAGTGCGCGATACCCCAGCAGAACAGCATAGACCGTCTTGTGCTTTTGAGGTTTAGGGCTTCGGGCGTATAGGGCGTAGGGCTGACGGGGTTGCCAGGGCTTGCAGAGTTTAGGCGGCTTAGCCCTACTGTTTAGAGTTTCACCCTCTCGCGGAAGGAAGCCTGGCCTTGCCCACCTCGAAAGGAGGAATGGGCTTTTGCCCATCAAGGCAGTGAGAGAGCAGCACCTGACAACAGCATGCGGTAATTTCAGGGCTCAGGGTTTAGAGTCTGAGGCTTGCGTTGCAGCGCAGATCAGAAACACAGGAACCTGCGATTGATTCATCGATCAATCGTGCCAGATTCGACAAGAAAGCCGACCAAAGCCCTTCACGGAATCACAATCAAGGATTTAGGGCGCATCAAAAGCTCGGGGCGTAGGGTTTATCTTGATGGTTTGCGTGGTTCTCAGATGTCCTTCATGCGGTGCCTCTGACTCTTGAACCAACTTGTAATCTAGCCGAGGTATCCAAGCTGGGCAGTACATCTTGCATGATTCGTGGGTTCGAACAGCGCAAGGCTTTTGGCAGATGAGGCTCACAATAAACATGGACGTCGGGTGTTGCCTAAGCAGGGCTTTGAGTTTGTTTTTCTGGTTGAAGGCCTGATACATGTAATGATGGCAGGAGGTGCTGGCGGTGGCATTGACTTAAACTTCGGGCTCAGCTTGTCCGGCGTGTGGGTGCCGAATTCGTTCAAGATTGGTGGCGGGCAAGCGTGGACTTGGGCCTACACGCTTGGAGTCGAACTGAGGGGCACGAAAGTTTCTGTCGTCGGACTATTTAACTAACGCCTGACCTACGACATTTTCACGACGGCGTTAGTTCTCTACGTTCTGACGCCACTTTACGGCCTAGGCCTCGGGTGTCACCATGGTGCCCGTGGCGACACAGTGTCACTGTCCGAGAGAATTCGAGAGCTCACCACGCGGGGGCAAACATCGCTCAAATACATGCTCAGCTCTGAAAGAAAGATGCAACTACTGGATGGGAGTCGAACAATGCTGCTTGGAGCTCGGCCGGCAAGCTGTCCAGTTGTCTCCGCTGTCTGCAAGACCAAATGTAAGCAGCATGCTCGTCCGCGGGCCTCGATTGCGGCATCCTACCGCGTGTCTCCACGAACTCAAGGACATTCTCAAATTGCTTCATCCATCCAGCCTTGTAGATTGCTGGCTTTCGTGTGCGCCTTGACATCACCCAACTCGCAAGGATGGGGCCCTCCTTCTCCAGCAGCAGGAGGCGCCTCTCACGGTTTCTGTGTGCAAGTGCGACAAGCCCGGACAACTTTCGAGCCAACTCGCGTTCCCCTCTCGCCCCGTTCTGATCACGTCTACTATCCTGGGGCATGCGGTGGTGAGCACGAACGAAGTGCCGCAGCTGCTTCAAACATCGCTCAAAGGGTGTCTCCGGTTCCAACCACTTCCCAACACGAGCAGCCAACCTGCCACAGGAAGAGTTCAGCAGCTTCTGCATCCTGGCAGCGGGCAGCAACTGGCATTTAATCTTGAAACCCACTTGCTGCACCCACACTGCCAAACTTCTCTCATCGTGACCACCCGCATTCTCACGGGGAAGCCTGCCATGATCTAGCTCAAACTGCTCAACTTGCTGCAATCGCAGATCCCATGGATCATGCTGCTGCAAGATCAAAGCCAGCCGATACTGGACACTGCGATCCAAGAGCTGCTGCATCATGGAGTGCTGAAGCCTGCAGTCCGTCACCCAGAAACGAGACTGCAAATACCGGACATCGTCGGCGGCAAATCGACAGTCCGCTCTCGCTATCGCCCTGAGGAACCTGCCAAGCTGGTCGGCTTTTCCACTCCAGAGCATGCTCATGTCACCGGTGGCTCCATTCACTTTCAGTGTCCGTGAAGTGGGAGTTTGTCGGGCTTGTGGCCTGTGAAGCTGCTCATGCTGGCAGCACTCCTGCGAACGCGCGTCCACCGGCCTGGCAAACTTTGCATTGCTTCGCCTGGTGGCAGACCCAGATGCGAAGACGGCTGTGAGCTCCCCAGAAGTGCGCCGCCGCGGTCCGGACAGCTCCGAATCATGTACCAAGCTGCCGTCATAAACGGCAAGCGACCTGTCGGGAATCTCCGCGGCACGGTACTGGCTCTCAATTACTGCTGGTGCACAAGACCCGTGATCTTGTGGTTTCGCTCTGCTGTTGCTGCCACTTTGGCTGCCAATCTGCACGTTCGCTTCGCTGACGATGTGGCAACTGCTTTCGTACCTTTGCAGCTTTGAGGTAGACAGCGACTCGCCATAGTTATGTGTACGACCCTTCTTTTGAATCCTGCCAGCCTCCGGTTGGGCCCTCGCACCATTGGTCTTGGCAAGCTCGCTTCGCCGCAGCTCGAACGATCCATCACCGCTTTGGATTTCAGAAGGTGCCAAAACGTGCTCTGAGTGTGGGACAGAGCTGTCGATGACAGTCGGCCCACTCTCCATGCTTCCGCCGCTGTCTCCTTCACGAGGCATCACCCGTGCCGGCAATGTCGGCGATTTCTGGACTTGGATATCCTCCACATCCTCGCAACCTGCAGAGTGCGACGCTCCGGCTGGTCCGGCTGAAGCCACCAAACCGTCTTCAGTTCTGCTCGTGGCACCAAGGCTGTCGCTCAAAACGCGTTGAGCAGTGCCAGCGGTGGCCGGGGCGGCAGGCATCACAATCGCAGGCAACACGACGTGAGCCAGAGGTTTCGAAACATGAGGCCGCAGCACCCGGCCGATGGCCTGAATGATGCTCACGTAGCTACTTCTGGGCTCAACGAACATGCAGGTGTCGGCATTCGGAATGTTGACGCCTTCTCCCAACACCTGAACCGTCACCAGCACGTGCACGGCCTTCTGCAGCTTACCCGAGAACTCGTCAATTACTCGCTCTCGCACTCTGCGGCCGGTACGTGCGTTGATGTGCCACGCTGCTACCCCAACCGTTTCCAACACCTTCTGGAACCGCTTGGCTTCAGCAACCGAGTTGCAATATGCGAGCACCCGCCGAAACCGCCCTGCTTGTGACAACAGCAGGTTCGCCAAGCAAATGTACGGATGGCCTTCGGTTGTCACGGGCACGGTAAGGTCGTAGTCGCACAGCACCCCCTGATCAATGGCTTGGCCAAGGCTGTACCGAAAATCCACATTCTCCTGGTGCGTGGCAGAGAATTTGAAAAGCTTGTTGTAGTCAGGCAGTTTTGATGGAAGGGGATGATGGGCTTCATCGACGAAGACGGCCTCAAGCATCTGCTTCTGCAGCAGATGCACTGAACGAGTCACAGCGATAAAGCCCCTTGATGCCATGTCGATGTTATCGTTGTATTTGGTTCCCACTTTGCAGAAGCCGGGCATCTCCCGAGCGAACTGCTCCAGGAGCACCAGGGAGGGGACGATGACCAAGACCTGAGCACAAAAGCTGAAGAACATGTGTTGCGGAACATCCACATGCCACATGCGGTCCCTAGCACTGACGGAAAACGCGGTTTAAATGCGATGAATGGCCCCCTCTCCGCCTTCCCACGTTGCTTCGCCGCCAGCTCACGGATGATGCGCGTCTTCCCGGTGCCGCAGGCCATCTCGATGACCCGGGCTCCATTGGCGCACACTTCCAGGCAGGCCTCCTGACAGGGTCGCAGCGGTGGATCCGGAAGGTGGCCAATACCAGCAGTGTGGCCAGATGTCAGACTTGAAACCGCATCGTGGCACCGCTGGCGCAAGCTCTTCTTGGTCACTATCTTCCGTTGACCGTCGTATTCGCGCAGCCACTTCTGGGAGTCGGCGGACATTGTGCAGCCGTCGAGCGTCCAGAGAGTGCAGCACGGGGCCTGCCAAGCTTGTCAAAAGATCATGCAGTTTCCGCGCGTGCCATGGAAGACTTTGGGACTCACCGGCCTCAAACAAGCATTTGGCTGTCCGCAGGAATCGCTTCACATCCTGGCCGCTGGCATTCCCAACCCGACAAAAAATCGCTCGCTGGCCGTCCAAGCTGAAGAGGTCCACTCCTTCCACCCAAAGACACAGGAGCAACTCGAAGTCATTGTCGCAGGAAGGTTTTTGACTTCAAAGCTGCTAGCTGCTTATCTCATCGAAACGCCTCAGAATTTGAAGCAAGACCCATCGAACCTTTCATCACCAGCTCAAAGCTGTTGACATCTCACCATCTAGAAGCTAGACCCAGAGCCCGAAACTGCTCGGCCTCGCGGGCCAAGCCACGGAGACGATCCATGAAGACCACATCACGACCTCCGCCGGCCCACAACTCAAACTCTGAGGCCTTTGCACTGACACCTTGACTTATCTCTTTATACGCAACGAGCATGCGCTCTTATACATTCTGTGCTAAAGGCTCCTGGTTTGGATCTCTGGCTCACAGGCCGACCGCACATCCCTAGAAGGCCTCTTAGCTTCGAGGCTTCCCTCGGATACTTCGCAATGCCGGGTGGCTGTCGTCCGAGCTCGCAGCCGCTTCACGCATGGTCCTCTCACAAACTTCGAGGGAGACAGCGACTGCGACTGGCAGTGATCCAACTATAGGACCCAAGCCAGACAGCACGTGCGGGATATGGCCCTTTCGTCTTATGCGGCTCTGATGCTGAGGGCCTCGAGACCCCCCCCACGACATTGCAGCAGGTCCTCTGTGGCTGCCGCCCCCTCAGGACAGGCCGTTGTACGAAAACGGCTGCGGCCGAAGAACGCATCCACAGAAAGAGTCCGCAGAGCAGCACCGAAGCCAGGTTTCTGCGAGCTTTCCCAGATCTCTTGCATTTCGCAGCCCGAGGATGCTGCATGTTCTCCGGCCTGCACACCTCTAACCTCTCTGGCCACTGAACATCGGAATTCCACTCGAGGTAGGCTGCAGCCCTGAGCCCACCGGCTGCGGAGAGGCCCGCAAAATGGTGATGAGGAATGCTGGGAAGGCTCGTAATCGCTGTCGGGTCGCAAATGCCAATACGAAATAGCAACGGGGAGCCAAACCCTTAGTGAAAAGCAGAAGCCTGGACCACCTACGCCACCCTGCACCCATGCTGCAGGGGACCGAGTTGTAAACGCTGTAAGGACTTGCTACTCTCGCTTGGAACTCGTCAGCCAAAGAGAAAGCCAAGGTCTTCACGGCAGCACCCTCCTACAGTCACCTTCATCCCTCGGTTATTGAAGCAGCGAGGGGCCTTGATGGGGTTGCAGTTGTGCCAATCGTAGAAGCGTCGCGTCCTTACCTGCCAGAAACGCTTCGCAGGTCAAAGGACTTACGTCTCTTGAAAGCTCTTGCCCTACTGCCTGGTATGTCATCAGAAGCTCCGGTCGGAGGGGTACAGTCAGAGCGTGGCGGTTTTCTTTCACTTGTTTGGGGAGGTGAAAGAAAGTGGCTCCGCCCCGAGCAAGCCAATGAGTCAAACGCAAAGCCTTACCCTGAAGTGCGATTCCACATCGGAGCTCGACGATCATGATACACCCCAAACCCAAGACTTCGGAGGCTGCAAGACGAAAGCGACAGGTGCAGCAGGGCCTCGTCGTAGCTTGGTCGCAGGCAGGCGTGGCAAGATTCCTTTCAGGGGCAGAAGCCGGAACCGGTTGAGGTTCAGAGCGCTAGAGGGGCACCTGGGGTTTCGCGCTTTGTCTGGTGGCTTAACGAAGCTTCATCCGCCGACGGGTCGCATCGCTCAAGCCTGCCTGGTCTGCCACTTTGTGCCTGCAGGATAGTGCTGTCTCTCTGCATGCCTGCCTGGCATGCCCTGCCTGTCTGCCCGTCTGTTTCTCACCGGTTCTCCCCCTCTTTCGCCTTCTGTCTCTCTCGCTCTCTCTGGCTCTCCCTCTCCTCCCTCGCTCGAAGCAAAACTTTTCTCCCATCGCAGGCGATGCCCGGGGTCTTGGTACGAGATGGGAACTACCTCCTACTCTACATGTATGCAATATCCCAGAGACCCCAGAAACACAAACCTTTGACTTCTAATTCTAATGCTTGCGTAACTTCATAATGCAACAAACGAACACGGGATATAAAGCACTGGCTACCACTACTAAACATTAACAAGCATTGACGAAGTCGGTGTTGTAGTAGCAGTGCTCCTCGTCGTCCTAGCCACCGGAGTCGTTGTAGCAGCAGAAGCAGCAGCGGCAGCAGCAGCAGTAGTAGTATTGGTTCTGTTGCTGTAGCGGTACTGGCGGAAGTGGTGGCAGTGGCAGTGGTGATAGGGTGGTAGTGGTGGTAGTAGTCGTAGTCGTCGTAGTGGTGGTAGTGGTGGTAGCGGTGCTAGCCGTGGTAGCGGTGGTAGTGGCGCTAGTGCAGTGGTGGTCGTGGTGGTACTGGTGGTAGCGATGGTAGTGGGCAGCAGTAGCGGTGTAGTAGTAGTAGTAGTAGTAGCAGCAGTAGTAGTAGTCGTAGTCGTCGTCGTCGTCGTCGTCGTCGTAGTGGGAGCGTCGTCGTCGTCGTAGTAGTAGTAGTAGTAGCAGCAGCAGCAGCAGCAGTTATTATTGTTGTTGCTGCTGCTGCGGCTGCGGCTGTTGTTGGTGTTGTTGTCAGTGGTAGTGTAGCAGTCGTGATAACCGTCCTCATGATCAGCTACAAGGCGGAAGCCTGAACCCTAAGCCCCTACCGGCTAAACTGTCTTTGAATCAGGCTCGCGTAGTCTCAGTGAATTAAATCCCTATTCAAGGTGAGGAAAGAGAGGAAAGCTTACCAGCGGTGCGGGCTCACAGCTCGGCATCGCGGCCCATTTCTGCTTGCTGCTTCCTTAGCTTTCTGCTGGATGTTGAGAAGTTTCGGGGCTTCGGGTTTACGGCAGTTTCCGGCGGAGGGGCTTGGGTTTCGGAGTGTAGGGTTTACGCCCTCGCAACTCGGACAAGCCAGACGAGGTCGCACGGCTCGCAGTCGGTTAAAGTTCGGGGTTTCGGCTTAAAAAGGGCTGTGAAGCTCGGGGTCTAGGTCCACATATTTGGGGGTTTCAGGGTTGGGTCTCGGTGTAGGGTTCGGATAAAACTAGGGTTACAAAACCCTAAACCCTAAACCCTCAACCCTCACAAGTTACATGTGTATGTTTCTAGCTTGAAGCCATGGCTTTCAGTTTGTTCAACAAGCTTTGTGGTCTGGACATCTCGCGCTCCGACAAGGAACTACCTAGATGATGCTACGGTAATGCAGGGGCCTCAACGACTAGTAGGTTGTATGAGGGCATTACGGTATAGGCATAAGAAAGAACCGTTAGGAATGATATTGGTAATTCTTGCGACTTCTGTCTTACCCTAAATCCTAAACACATGGAGATAGGCTGCATCTTCCGCAAGAGAGCCGGCAGTCAACACTATCACGGTCCGGTTGTTCGGGCTTGGGGTCTAGGGCCCTGTCACATCGTGCCCGAAGACCCCTTGCAGCTCAGCAGCAGTCAAGCATAAACCTCCCTTTGCTCCTGAAAATCCAGACGTTGCCTCGAATACATCGTCATTGCCACAGGTTGAGACGTTTAGGCGAGTCTTCTGGGACTTTGGAAGCGGAGTCCTGCAAACCCAAAACGACAGCTCTTGAACCCAACATCTGAAACTCCAACACTCCAGGCAAGTGGCTCGATGAGGCGGGTGTAATCGCTCTTCTCGGTCTGCTTGCGGTTGAAGTCCTGCAGCATACGGACGAGGTTGAGATTCGGAATCCGGGTACCTACGGGATTGGTGTTGAGTGCTCTGTCATTGGCAGTAGTTGTTGTTGCTTTCTTGCAACAGGTACTACTGTCTTGGTAAGACCACGACTAGTCGATGTACCATTGTCTCGGCAAGCGTTCGGAGCTTGCGGACATCAACAATCTGATGAAAGGGCTTCCACATTGCCGTAGAGATGAAGTGAAGAGTGGGTAAGTCTTCTCCGGTCCTCCAACTGCGAGAAGTTCTTGCGCTTCGCGATGAGCTTCTTCAATGCTGGCGGGTACCTGGAGTCTTCAGTCTGCTGGAAAACTGATGTTCGGCTGAGGGCGAAGCACAGCATTCTATTGTGTATGCCCTGCTCTATATCCTGAGCCCCATCAACACAGTAACATACCCTCTCACAGAAAGAAAAAACTCTTACCTGCAACATCCCGCGCAAACCCGTGCACGCCTAAGCCAAAGTCCTCAAACCTAAAACTCCTCAACCCCAGGACCTAACCGACCTCCTCAACCCTTAACTCCAAACGCCTTTAAAGCCGCCTTCCCTTCAAAACAATCACCATAAATTCTCAAACCTCCTAGCCGGATCATCCACCCAGTGGCTGCCCGACGCAGTACCAGCTGCCAGGGGCATCGCAGATCCCTGGGTAGGATTTTCTCTCTGGGATTTCAGCACCCAGCCAGGTGATCTCGGGGTTTTTGGCTTTGCCACTGCTGGGTTTCGGGTCCTAGAGAGTCAGGGTGTCAGGGTTTGGGGTGTCGGAAGGAACCCGAAAAACTTGGTGGGTTTAGCACGTCGGGAAAATGAGGCGAAGGCCTTGTACACCCGGGACCCTTTCTGGAAGGGTCTGTGTGAAAACCCGAACACAGAAGGCCTCAGCGCCTCGAGGGGGCTTTCGAACAGTCGTCAAATCTGTATGTCGAGGGCTTAGAACCTTCACTGGCCTTTGGTGTGTAGTGTTTAGCATTGTCCAAGACCATTAACATGCAGGTTCGAGCTCAAGGAACCGCATGGCTCCCTCCTTTGAAAACCAGCTGCTGTTCAGCAAGAGTCCACAGGCCTCGAGCCAAATCCAACAAAACCCAGGCCGAAGCCACAGCAACGAAAGTGAACATCCCAGAACAACAGCAATCGAAAACCACAGGACTAGTAATGATGTGCCCTTATGTATAGTCCGTATAGTCGCTACTCAACCCCTGAGATACAACCTACACATACACACACACACAAGACATCCTTCAGACCATGGGGCGGTTTGCCGGATCCGCCACCCAGTCCTTCGATTCCTGCGAGACGTTCAGCACCTGAACGCCGGTAGGAATCCCCAAGCCCAGAATGGGCCTCAGGGGACAACAGGGGGCGTAGTAACTCGGTGGAAAGTAGGATGGCCCACAGCAGGGTGTTGCATGAAGCTCTTTACCAGCTCAGTGTGCCTCCCACTGACAGGATCATCGGAGTTGGTAACCGAGTTTATGTAAACAAGGTAACTATACATATAGCCACGTGTAACTTACAACCCATATTCAAGAAACCGGCCAACTTACTTGCTCTAAGCCCCCCCCGTTCTTGGGGCTTCGGCACAGGTTGTTCAAAAGAACAAGAAGAGATACCAGGTAAGGCTTCTGCAATTCCTGCAAGGCTCTCATACCTCAACTGCAGGATCCTTGTTTTCAAGTGCTTATTGGGCGCTCAAAGTTCGGGGGGCTACTTCAAACCTCCAAAACCGAGATTCGAAGCGTTGCAGCCCTGAAGTTATTCTAGGCCTTATGCTGCGACTGAGGTTTTGGATTGTCAAAACATCCAATAGCAGCTGGGGGCTCAAGACGAAAATTCTGCACCCAAGCGTCATGCTGGGACCTTTGAGGGGAGTAGGGTTCCTTTTGGGCTTAAACCCTCAGCTCAAAAAGCCCCAAAACCCCCTCCTCTTCCAGAGACCTGCCTGGTAGATTCGCATCAGCCCATGCTTCGTCGTATGAACTTCCTCGCGCCGGTGTGCGAATGGTGTCTTGAAGGCTGTCGTTTGGGGCTTTCCGGACAGTCCTCTGGAGGCAATTCGGCCATCCAGGGCTAAGGCTTAGGGCTTAGGGTTTGGGGTTTTACGCTCTGGGGTTTAGGGTTTAGGGCTTAGGGTTACTCTCCAGGGCTTTAGGGCTCAGGATTTGTAGGTTTGCAGCTCAAGACAACAAAAGACTCGGGCCTTGCGTCAGGCACCGGGGCGATGTCGGATGTGGGAAGTGCTGCCACGCTTTACGGTTTCGGATAGTTCCAAAGGCCCCCACCACCCCTATGACGGGTTTAGGGGTTTAGGGGTTTAGGGTTTAGGGTATCATCCAAAAACTTTGCCCACCGCTGTGCACAGGCAGATGAAGGTCTCTTGATAACTTACCGTGAACCTGCAAGTATGCCCACCCTAAACCTTAAACTCGAAACCCTGAAACCCGAATCCTAATCCCAAAACCTGGGGCTTTAGTGAAAGCCGAAAAATCTCTAAATTGCAAGGCTAGTGCTTCAAAAGGAAACTTCCGCCTGCAGGCTATGTCAGTTCTCTCTTTGTCGAAACTCATCATTGGGGCTTTGGGGGTCTATGTTGCTAGGGGTTGGGGCTTCGCGTTTAGAGCTTTAGTGCTCCAAGGTCTCAGGGATAGTGGTTTAGGGTTTAGGGCCAGGTGGACTACAATCGGGATCCTGGGTTCAGGCAGATTCTTAGCTGAGTTTCGTTCTCGTCCAGGCTCTTGCCAAATCTCGCCAATAACTGCCAGTATTGTGGGGGCACATAAACAAACCAGAAGCTCTCATGCTAGACTTCTATGGTGACTATCTATATATATATATATAGAGATGTATGGTGACTATAAGGGTATCTGTACACCAACTCCTCACACATCGATAACCAAGGGGCCCCGGGGTCTCCCCGGGCCCTAAGGCCTTGAAGAGCTTTGGGTTCAACTCAACGTCGGGAAGGAGCTTGTGCTTCACGGCGTTGTAGACGAAGGACCTTCCACAAATGAAGGACCCGCTTTTTTTCCCTCCCCACTTAGCTTTTTCGAGCCCGCATTGCAGGGTTTAGGGTTTAGGGTTTAGGACCCGCTTTAGGATCCAGGGTGTTGGGTTAGGGTTGGGGGTTTGAAAAAGAGACCCTAAGTTTGAAGACGTCCGGGCGATGACGAAGTCTCAGACTTCGAAGCTCTAAAGCTTTGGGGGGTGGCTGCTTGGGGCTTGGGGCATCGGAGCTCTCATTGGGGTTGGGAATGTTTGAGCCTTTCCCGAAATGGGTAGGGTCTAGGGCCTCAACACTCCCCCGACACTAGCATGGTCTGCGAACTCGCCTTTCAGGTTCCGGGCCCATCCTCTAAAGTTTGCTTTCATGGGGTTCAGGAAGGAGGTGCCTCTCATACTAGTTGGATGTTTTCGCGACACGTCGGGACCATAGAAATCATGCCGTACATGGTGATGGGGTTCTGAGGGACCGATGTGAAAGCGCCCAAGTACGGGATTCTCTCGTCTACATTGAGTCTACATCACATGAGGTCGCAAACCCTGAACCTCGGCCATGAGGCAGCCAATCTAAATGCTGCAAAACTGGCTGCACTGCGTACCGCAAAGCAAGGATGCAGGGCTTCAACACCTCTGCCTTGAGCACCTGCGTTTACATGTGCTACCCGTGATTTGACACATGGACAGCAGAAACGTATGTACATAAGCGGAATATAGCGGAATCATGCAAGAAACGGGCGCAATGCTCAGCGCAAAAATGAACTTACCGTAGCCACGATACAACTGCTCGTATCGCTAGTTCGGGAGCTAGTACTGGGAACTGTCACAGCCCAGAAATCCAAACCATGCTAGGGCTAAGCAACATGAGGAATTAAGTGATTGTTGTACACTACTCAAATGGCGATAGTGCTAATCCAATTCGGCATATTGCCGGAAAGCCAGGAGGCTCACGCATCATCGGTGTTGGCTGCGGGTACGCTGCATATTTACCTTCGACCAGATGATTCTAGGCTAAACCCCTCATCTCACAACCGCAATGATTCTAAACAAGACCTATCCTAAATCCTCATCCCGAAGATCCCAAAATCCGCAATCCTGAATTCCGCCGAAAGAACATGGCCCTGTCCTTCCTAAATTCCTAAATGCATGATTATGACCTGACTCTACAGCACCTAAACCCTCAACCCCACAAGCCGAAAGAGGTGCTGGATGAAGGAAACCCTAAGCCCTAGACCCTAAACTCCCTCGCTATGAACATAAACCTAGACTAGTAACTAGACCAGATAAACATACATTCCGGAAATCAACCATAAACTCTATATGACTCTATATCAACCCAACACACCTATATACGCAAGACTACTACAGCCCGTAGTTCAGGCCTACACTACACTGCCATTTCACAACCCAAAGACATAAAACTATATTCCTCCGTTCAGGCTCTCCGGGGAGCTTGCCCGCGCTAAACCACACAAACTTCCTGTACCCTAAAACCCAATGTTACTCCTGGGCTATGCCGGCTATGCATGTGCCGGGAACCGAGGCGCCGACTGTGCTGTGGACTCGTGCCAAAGCCCGGTACCCCAAACCCGAAACCCTCAGCCTAAAGCCAAACTTTCCTGAACCCCAACCCCCAAACCCTGATCCCTGAACCCAAACCCTCAACCCAAAACCCCAAACTTCCTACACCCTCATATTAGGGCAACTTTCAGGGCTCTCTGGAGTGCTTCCCAAACCGAGCGTCTGCAAGTCGGATCCCGGGGCCCGCAGATGTCCGGGAACACAGAGTTCCTTGGGGTCGGGTTTCAGGGTTGAGGGGTCTTCGGGGCTTGGGGTTTCAGGTTTTGGGGTGTTCAGGGTTTAGGGTTTAAGAGTTTGGGGTTTAGGATTCTCCTTTTCTTGAGGGTCGTTTTATTTGCTCTCCGCCAGAGGCCCTGTTGGGGCGGGCTTAGGATTTAGGGCTTAGGGTTTAGATGTCTTTATGGTTTTGTTGTAGGAGTTCCTTGGTTGTTTTTGTGTGTCCTTTTGGTTGGAGTTCCTTACTTGTCTGGGGCTCCGCCAAATGCGCCCAAGCGGAAATGTCTCTACTTTGGACTATCTTCTTGCCGCACAGGCATCCCAATCCGCGCAAAGTGGGTCGAGATCCTTTCACAGCCGGAGCAATGAGCGTCAGACTTCAGGGCCAACAAGAAGTGCCCGCATTTGCAAACGCATTGCCAAATAGAGAGGCATGAACACTTAAAGTTAAACCTAATCTTTGCGGAGGGGCCTGAGACTATAAATGTAATCGAGAAGTCTGAAGAACAGATATTCAAAATTATTTAAGCCCCTACACGACATCTTAGTGGCCTCTATACCATGGAGGAACAAAGGAGCCTAAGGGGCCTAATGGTCCTGAGTTACAACAACATACTCACAAAGAGTCCTAGCTGGATCTCCTACTTCAAATCAAAATATCGAACCCCGGAAACCTTTTTGTTTGCATCTGGTGTGCAGTGGCCGAGCCAGGACCTCATCCGCTCTTTTGCATCCGACATCTACTGCATCGGCTGGGACCCAATCAAGGCCTACGGCAAGGCTGCAAGCTTCCGGTGGCACGCATCGGGCAAGGGTTTCGACTCTCCCTCTCGCACAAGCCAGGCCAGCCTCCGCATAATGTCGTCACGCAAGGTGAGCCCATGATGTATGGCATGCCACGAGAACCGATCTAAGACCCATGAATCCATGAACCACCCCCAGGCCCGCCCTCATGAGGTCATCGCCATGAAGTAATTGGCAAGAGTTTCGGGTTTTGGGTTTGATGTTTCTATGCTTGAACCCTGCGGCTCCTGAGATCTGTCTCCCTCTCGCCGGCCCAGACTAGCACGTAGTCGGCGAGGTGCCGCCTTGAACTGGAGGTTGGGGTTTGCTGACGCACGCAGCACACGCACGCACACACACACACACACGCGCGCACACGCACACACGCACATGCACACACACTCGGACGAATCCGAACAATGTCTGCAGCGAAACAAGGGTACAGTTTTAGTGTTTAGGGTTTAGAGGAGCTGAGGGTTTAGTGCTTAGGTTTAGAGTTTAGGGCAAATTTAATAAAATCAAAAGATTCCTAACGTGCGCACGCGAGTCCGGTTTTTGGCTCGCACCAACAACACTGTACAACTCGCGATTTGTGCGCAGCATCTTTCTGTAGCGGACGTGCTAATCGTGCCTGGGTCGTTGCAAATGGGTCGGATGATCTGTTATCGGTTGGGCTTGAGATTTGAATTGGGGGGTTTCCGAAAATAGGGGACCCTAAATAGTAGGATCCTTATTATAAGGACCCCAATATAAGGCACCCCTTATTTTCGGAAACTCCCATTTAGGGCGCCTGCATTGAAGCGGCCTCTGGCGGAAGAGACTGTGAGTTGTCAGGCTATGTATAGCTACAGGTATGAGAGAGCCTCCATGAATGTCTGTCTTTGCAAAAACCCTAAACCCTCTTTTGCACCCTAAACCCCTAAAGCACAAACTGAAGTTTAGGGTCTAGGGTTGACGGTTTTAAGGTTTAGGGCTTCGGGTTTTAGGGTTTAGGGTAAACTCCGCCGCAGCCACACAACTCTATCCAAGAACTTCGTCGGAGACGGTTGAGTGGAGCTGGAAACTTACTGCAAAGCTAGAAAGTATGCAGAGCTAGCCGTATAGGGGCATCAAGACCTACTCGACTCCCCAGCTGATGATGAGCAGCATCGAAGGCCGACGCTAGCAGAGAGCTGGAATGGGGTTTAATAAATAGGGGTTGGGGGCATAGGTTGTAGTATGAAGAAGCCTTCTCTCAAAAAGCAGGATGGAGGAACAGTATCCTTAGCTATTCAAGTTTCTGCATTACTGCAGGCGGTTCTGCACGCTCCGCCAAGGCGCATGATGTTGTGGGACTTCTTCACCGGGTTGGACAAAATGCGGCCAATTGTAGCCTCGCTGGGCTCTCGCCCAAAGCGCTGAACCCTAAAACGAATTCCAAAGGTCTGCGCTCATAATCCTCAACCCGGTCATCCTGGCAATCGGGGATATGCCGCCTTGCGAATCATTGTGCTGCTCTACCACTGCATACCGTACTGCGCCATCCTGTGGCCAGTTCCCAAACACTGCTGCTTGCCCTTCGGCCGTTTTACAGTTGACCGCAAGCCGTAAGCGATCTGTCTAGATCGGTCTTAACTACACTGTTGACCGCCCGCCGTTCAACCCAAGCACTCAAATTCTGGTGAGAGAGTGAACAACAGAGGCTCAGACAGTCGGACACTTAGACTTAGACCCGGACGCTGGGACAGTCAGAAGTTAGAAGACACTCAGACCAAGACACTCCGACACTTTCTTTAGGGGTTCGGCATTAGGGAATCCGAACCCCAAAACCCCATGAAAGAGCGAGGCTCGATGTGCTCGTGGTTCCACGTGTTGCCATCAGCCACAGAGGTCCGCTTCGCAATGCCGGTGATTTGGTAGCCGTAGTCCCACCAGGCCAAAACCTAAATTGCAGTGTGCAGCATAGGGGCTTCTTGCAGGGTTACTACAAGGGGGTAGTCTGAAGGTCACCAGTAGGCACTGAAGAACTCTATGGTGTCGGGTGTGAGGGTCTTGGGGCTTTTGGCGCTTTACTCCAGACTCTGGCTGGTTCAAAAGCAGTAATATAGGGGCCTCAACAATTGGAATAGGGTTTTGGGGCCCATTATACTACATTTATAATAAGGAACCCCCAAAATAATATGGGTAACTATTTAGGCCCCTATATTAGGCATGCAAAGGCTGACACGACGGGTGTGATGGCGAACCGCGCCGAGCAGGCCATGCAGGGACACGGTCAGAATGCTGCTCACATTGGAGGCAGGGCCCACTACAGGAGCCTCTTCGCAAGCGCAGTGGTTGTCACAAGTCTTGAGCTAAAATGCCGAAGCTTTAGCGCTTGGAGTTTGGAATGGCTTGAGCTTCAAGTCTCGGGGCTCCGGGTTTGGATTCTTGTGCTTTGGGGCCTCCATGTCTGTCTCACAAACTTGGCATTAAGGGCTCAGCCTTTTCGGGTTGAAAGCGCACTGTTGGGTAGAGGGCGTCAGGATAGCGACCCTACCAGGCAAATGACGGATGCGAATTGCATCGACTGCTGGGAAGAGCCGATGATAATATAGGGGCCCTCATAACTAGAATAGGGCTTTGGGCATACTCCACTGTCATAATAAGAAAAAAAAGGAACCCCCAACATAGTGTTTGAAATTGTTCCGGCCCCTACGTCAAGAAACCATGTGCCAGCTAACAGTCACTGCACCTTCACTACCGACTCCAGACCTGCCAGGGTGTGGATTCAACAACGGCAGCTGGTGACTGCTCGCAATGTAGCAGCCTGAATCATGATAGAATAGGGTTTGAGGATAGTAGGGTCATAAACAAGTCGGAATCAACCTTCCAAAAACCTGTCGTCTTGCCTCCCGAAAGGCCAAAGTCAGAGCCGCGGTCTCAACCCTTCATTCCTATCACACCCGCATCACCCAGGCCAAGCCACTCTGGAATCCGGTGGCGTGTTCTTGTCGATCCAGAGATATCCTGAACCAGAGACCCTGCACCCTCTACACTGTGCTTCCATCTTTGCCTAGAAACCCTAAACCCTAAACCCTAAGCCCTCGCTTTAGGAGCTCCTGACGCTAGGGCCCTTTCAAGCTTCTGGAGCAACCCGAGCGGCCCTGGTAGTAGTCGTCCACAATGATGGTCTTGCCATTTCGAAGGCCTCAGAGACCCAGACAGCCAGCCCAATACCCCTTAATTCAGGAATATACCAAATTACAGGGGCCTTAATATTATGATTTAAGGTATATTCCTTAATTAAGGGGTATTGGTTTTTCTGAGCCGCAAGAGTGACCCCTTTGTGCCTTATTCCCCAGCAGTGAACCCCTGAACCCGAAACAACAAGGTCCAGGTCTAGCTGTGCTTAGACGGTTCACAGGGTGCAGGAAAAAACCATGGAAACATGCTCTATCATCTTTGTGGGTAGCTTTTCAGGCTTCTACGACTCATCTTTGTTGCCAAGCGCCCGGAACCTTCGCATTGCCTGACTTGGAGCTAACAACTCTCAGCCCATTCTCAACAACATCCGACGTGATTTCCTTTCTCCGGGTCCCGTAGGCATTTGGAGGGCCTCACCCAAACCCTAAACCCTGAATCCGAAACTAAACCCTAAACCCCCCGGTTTCCCTGGCGCTTGGGAACCTCAAAGTCTCCCTCTCATCCAAGCTGCGCGCTTCGTAGGCCAATCCTGGTCCCGCCAAGGACTCCGCGTGCGAGTAGCCTCGAGGGATGAAGGGTTTCGGGTTCTTTTTGTTATTTTTTTAAGCGCCTCTTCTCCAACTCGCAGAGTTAGAGATCCTTTCGGGTTTAGGGTTTTGGGGCTAGGGTTTAGGGTTTAGGGCTTCGGATTTTCTCGTTCCAAGTCTCAGTTTATATCGTTGCCGTAGGCCCTTATAGAACCCTTTTGAAACCGGACTTGATGACCTTATAGAACCCTAGACCATAAACACCCTCAGATGGCCCTGATTACTATATTTATGACATCTTTGTGGAACCCAATACTACACCACCTTGCCTTTCTAGACGACTTCGAGCACCCTTCCGCTGGGCCTGTCGGGCTGAGATTCCAATCCAAAGGGTGTCCGTTGAGCTTAGGGTTTAGGTTTAGGGTTTAGGGTTTGGGCGCATCATGCCGGGGTCAATCGAATGAGACTCGTGGTTGTGCTTGGAGGTTCATGGGTACTTATAAGTGGGGGCTATAAGGAAGGTAACTATAGTTATAACACATATTAGGGGACTTATAACCCATACTTATAACTACCCCTAAACCCTAAACCCTAAACAACCCTAGCGACCCCTTTAAAGGAACCCTTAAAGGAACCCCATAACCATACTTCTAACTACCCATGAACCTCCAAGTGGAGGCTCCTAGACGCTACCTTGGCCTCTACACCCAAAGACCTAAGGCCGAAGCGTTTAGAGTTTAGGGTGTAGGGTTTAGGGTTAGGGTTTAGGGTTTAGGGTGTTCATATAAGGTTTCTTGGGGCTACCATGGGCTGCCGAACCCATTTAGGATGATAGCTTTCGATTTTTTCCAAGAGGCTCACAAAAGTTACCTAAGCAGCTGCTCTTCTAGTGCGCTTTCAAGGAATAGCAGGTACCAAAGAGTCTATCTTAAGGTCTTTGGTCGGCCCTAGATTCTTAGTTTATCGCACCTTGGCCTTGAACACAAGCACTCCAACCTAAACCCTAAAGCCCCGTGCTTCGGCTCAGATAGTCGGGGCTCCCCAGGCGCCCGCTGCCGAGACACACAAGTGCACAAACTTCTCCCAGGGCTCCTCGTGGACTGGGTTCTTGTTGAGGAACCCCTTAAGGAAGCTACCTCAAGAGGATAATAAATAGCAAATAACAAGGTTGCCTTTTAGGGTTGTAACTTGAAGTCAAGTTCCTAATCCAATTCCAGCAAAGTGTCTCAATCGATGTCAGGTTTACGGGCAGGGCTTGGTCCCAGAGAAAACCCGATGAGGCTTTGACACGCCGCATGGAGGTTGTCCCGACCCAAACTTAGAGCCCAACAATATTTCAATTCAGAGCCTGAGACCCCTAAACTCCAAATCCCGAAACATTAGAACTTCAAGCAGCAATGCTTCCCACTTTGCCCTACGGCTTTATTGCAGGTCTTTAGGCCCCACGGACCTGTTGCATCTGGTTTGCGGCGACGCACGTAAAGACTCTGAGAAGAGAGTGCTCCTGGGCCTCGCGCCAGGCCCAGCTTGCCAGGATGGCGGCCAGGAGGAGCCTCCGAGCGCTCAACTCGTAGCTTAAGGTTTGGGGTTTAGGGCGGTTTAGGGTTTGTTTGGGGTTTGGGGTTTAGGGTTTAAGGTTTGTTTTGGGTTTAGGGTTTGGGGTTTGTTTGGGGTTTAGGGTTTAGGGCCTAGGTTTTAGGGTTTAGGGTTTAGGGTTTCGGTTTCGAGTCACACACGCATGGGGGCGTAGGGGTTTAGGGTTTGCGGGGTGTAGGTGACTGGGGGTTTAGGGTTTAGGGGTCTCGGGGTCTAGGGGTTTCGACTCACACACTCCCAAAGCAGTCATGGCGATAACGGTCTGTTCTAGGGGTTTAAGGGTTGAGGGTTTAGGGGTCTGAGGGTTTAGGGTTTAGGGCTGTAGGGCTTTAGAGGTTGAGGGCTTAGCTTTTAAGGTCCGTAAACATCGAAGTTTCTTAAAGAAACGCTAAAGCTTTCGCTTTGACCCATGTCACACTCGCACCTAGATAAAAGCCCCCATAGAATCCTACAAGACACCATACAAGTTTCAACTGATACATCTTTGGCAATGGCTTCATAGAATCATCTGCCGTGACTCCGCCCCTGGCGCCTATCCCAAACCACAGCAAAAACAGTCGTACGGGTGGCATAGTTCAAGGGCTGAAAGTCAGTGAGACCTATGGGTGTACTAACGAACTGAAGCAACCACAGCGTGCTGTATGACTACTTACATCCAGCCATAGACATGTAGCTCAAGTAGTTGCCGTGCACTTTGTAAATGTTCCAAAGATGTCTATGCAAGTCTCGATAGACTTGCTCTCCAGTAGAAATCATACATACCTTGACGAAGCCCTTCAGAAACTGCCGCAGCCTGATTTGACTCGTTGGGCAGCGGGCTGAGGTCTGTGCCACAGATTCCCAATTCAAAACACTGACCCTAAACTCCCGAGCCCATAGATGGCGTCACCCGGCCTTGTGGAACGATCTAGAAGGGGATGCTTCGTCGCGATGTAGGTCGACCACTTCTCCTCGGCGCACTGCCGGGTGTGAGCACTTACTCCTCAGACACAGCTGGTGCGATCCCGTTCTACCTACGCTTCCCGTCTCCCTCGCGCTCTCTCAATGCTCCTCTCTCTCTCTCTCTGTCTCTCTTCTCTCTATCTCTCTCTCTCTCTCTCTCTGTTTCTCCTCTCTCACTCGCTCTCTCTCTCTCTCTCTGTCTCTATCTCCCTGTCTGTCTCTCTCTCTCTCTCTCTCGCTCTAGTTTGCTTTATCCTTATCATGTAGTGAAGGCTTGCCCCAATCGGAAAACCTGGACCTTACAGCAAAAATGCCTTGTTCTGGCATTTCTGGCCACACATGACTCTGCCCAGGCACAAGATGGCTGATCCCGCGCTTCTGGGCTCTCTGATGGTCTACCCGGCGGGACCAAATCCTACACACTTTTGAATCTGAATCCCTCTGATGTCCTGAAAACTTTTAGGCTTTCCTTCTAGGGGAATCCAAGAATCCACGGCACTGACTTCGTCCGTGTAGGTTACCTCGGCGTGAGCTGCTCGAAAATAGACACGATCGATCTCATTCGATATCCCCAAGCCTCCTATGCCAGCAGCAAACGCCTGATCCTTCGGTGAAGGTTGCCCACTCGTCTTGGCAATCTCCGGTCGCAACACCAACCCTAAACCCAAAGCTCTATATCAACACCCTGCACTCACACTCACTCACAGACACACAACCAAAATTTCAACCCTGCTAGAGGTGTCAACCTTCCTGCTCCGTTGTGGTATCAGTTGTCGTAAACATCCCTAAACCCTAAACTCTAAACCCTAAACCTTAAACCCTAAACCCCTATCTGTCGCAGCTCACTTGGGAGCCGGACTCTCGACCGTGGCTTTTGCATCACCTTGTCCTTCGTACTGCCAGGCGGCCGGCCACATCAGCATCTTGCAGATGCGATATATAGATCCCATGCCGCCTGTCCACTCTGGGCTCCAGTGCTCGGATGGAGGCTTGAAAACTCCGGGGAGGCGGAACCATGCCAGGGTGTACTGTGGAACTTGGTTTTGGGCGTTGTAGGAGCCAAAACATACATCCAAAAAAAAAAAAAAACCGACACCCTGAACCGAAACAAGCACGGGACCGAGGACTTGCAAAACTCCAAAGCTCGAACATGCTCGAACCCTCAACCCTGAGCCCTAAATCCTACATCCCAAGCGTCGAACCCTTAAAGCCTAAAAAGCCCAAAGCATCCACCCACAGCCTAGAAGAATTGAAACCGTGCACCAGGAAAGATCCCAAGTGGGTTAGAAGCCAGGTTGTAAGTGGTGTGTAACCCCAATGATGGTATAAAGACGCCCACAAGTAACGCAGGATCCTTTCAGCAAACCCTAAGACGCCCTCTAAAAACCCTAAACCCTAAACCCTAAACCGTTACTAAACCCTCAACCCTGATCCCTTTATTAAAGCACACCCAATAAAAGCCGAGCCTGTGCGCGTCGGAACCTCCTCCTCGACTTCAGCCGGTATGGGGCCACAGAAAAGACGCTTGACCTTCCCAGGCTTCGGCGGTTTAGGGTTTAGGGTTTAGGGCTTTACGCTCTCACAACTCGGACTAGCCAGGCGAGGGTTTAGGGCTTTAGGGTTTAGGGTTTAGGCTTTAGGGCTTTCCCAACAAGCCGAGAAACCCTCTTTCAGGAATCACAAGTCATGGTTCCAATGCCTCTATACCCCAAAACCCTTTCATACGCTAAAGTGTCTTTCTCACTCAAGAGTTTTTGCACTCTCGACAGCCCCTTGCTTGAGGTCATAGGTTCAAGGTTATAGGAACCCCTGTAGTAGCCCAAACCCTCGATGTTTTTGTGGCTCAAAGCCGGCCCTTCAACCTGGAAGAAGGCGCCTGCTCCAGACACCAGTCGCCCAGGAGCCCGACGGGATATCCTTGAAGATTGCTAGTACACGGTTTAGGGTTTAGGGTTTAGGGGTTACTAGGGTTTGGGCTCTCACAACTGAGATGGTGCAGCAGGGTTTACGGCTTAGGGCTTAGGGGCTTCAGTCTGATGTCTTCCTGTATGTTTGCCGTCGCGCTGGCAAGCTACGGTTCGCTCGTCTAGAGTTGGTCCGCAGGGGACACGATTCGCGACATCACAGCAAAGCACCCCTGCCCAGAACAGAATGTCTTAGGGTTCAGGACCTGCGAACCTAGAAACAAACTAGCGCGGTTTTGGGACTCTTTTTTGCAACAGGCTTCGCACTTCGCCTGGGTCGGACAGCACCCACAGGGACCCTAGACCCTAAGCCCCTTACAGCTCAACCCAAAAGGCCTCCCAAAACCCGCAGCGCCTGCCAGGATCGACACGATGGGGCCACAGATAATGAGGAGACGACTCATCTTCCTGAGCGCACGGCAGTCCGGTTGGCGAAGTCTCTAAAATTATTGGAGTCGCGTTTAGCGTTCGGGGGGGGCGCAAGGCTTGGTTGAGAGGATGCGGGAAATGGTAAACACCTTGCGGAATCTCTGGAAGCTCAGTGCTACATTACAAGACCATGAGCACCAGCTTGATTATGAAGTTAGTCTTCTGCATTCGGGACTGGATCTAGCGCAGGATGACGGCCCCCCAGCAGATCCAATCCCCGACTCGATCCAAACCACCGAGACGCAGCGAGAAGTGGTAGGCCACTGCCGCAAACCTGTTTGACACGGGGCTGGTGCTTTGGGCTTGGGTGCAGGAGGGCTTAGGGGTTTAGGTTCTTAGGGTTGGCCAAAACATGGCTCTCAATTTAGCTGGCCACCTACCCAGCCAGTCCAGGGAGCCTTAGTACGATCGCATGTCAGTGCATGGTAGGGAGGCCTCACCTAAGACCCTCAGCCAGGAGCAACCCAAGTTGAGTCTTCGGGATGTTGCCCGAGGTAAGCTTGGCCTGATACTGGCATGATTAAAGAAACGATGACACTCGTAGGCAGTTCGACAGGTCAGAGACCCTAGTCGACAGACCCTGAAGATTACCACCCTCAGAGCAACCGCTCTTAACAGCCAAGACTATCAGAACAAGGTTAAGGGCATAGTATGCTGCGTCTCCACGCGGTCTACACGGAACACGGCAGGAAGAAAAGGAGTTTCTGACTGCTTGAGAATGCAACGAATCCCACGATGTGCTTCCGGGGTCGGGGAGATTGTGCGCAAGTTCTGACAAATGGGTTGCATCACAGCAACAAAACAGGGAAGATCTTGGCCGGCGTCCGCTGGTGCCAGCAGAAGAAGAGGCCGACGAAGGCAAAGTACCTCCCAAATTGTTTACGCTCTCACAACTCGGACAAGCCAGGCGAGGTCCTCCCAAATTGTTTAGGTTTTGGGGTTTGGGGCTTCTGGCCGTAGGATGTGGGGGCGTCAGGTTCAGGTCTGAATCGATGGGGGAGGAGGTTTCTTCATCAGGTTCCTATATTCCCCTACTCGAGCAGGCTAAGTGGCCCGCCTCGGGGTGCCCAGGTACATGTCGTAGGCCTGATCGCTGGCAGCCTTGTGCGGATCCCGGATTCTCTGCGCACAAAAACCCAAAGCCCCAAATCCGAAGCCCTAAACCCCAAACTCCGAACCCCAAGTCCTACACCTCGAACCCCGAGCACCAAATCCTGAACCGAAGAACCTGAGCCCCCGAGTTCCCAAAGTGTGTTAAACCGCCAACCCTGAAACCGCAGCAACGGGCTCACGATGTCGGTGTACCAGGCAGGAAGACTCGGGATATGGGTTTCAGCTTGCGGGCTGAAGGGGTTTACCTCGGCCCTCCCATGGTAACACAGGGTATGTGAAGACTAAGGATAGTAGACTCAGTAGACTTACACGCCACGCACATGCCGCTGCACCCTTCTCTGAGGAGGGACTGCAGTGCACACTGCAAATGCTCTCATGTTCAGCCAGATCCCTGAACCAAGGGAAAGTGTGGAGCTCGGGCAGAGGCCTGATGTTCCGCCACTGAATCCACCAGCGGGTTCCTGAACATGTTCGGCGAGGGGGTTCGAGGCCAACCTGGTTCAAGCTTCTGGAAACCGGCCCTGCAGCCATCACGCAGGGCCTCTATCTTTACGGGCGCGTCAATGCCGAAGCCCAAGACCCTAAGCCCGGATCCCAATGAACAAAGCATGATCTAAGACCCTAGAGCCTGAGAAATCCCGGTCCCAATCCCGATCAAGGTCCCCAGAGTCTCCATGCACCATAAGCCACAAGCCAGATCAAGGATCCGCATCCCTCTACAACTTAAGGTAGACCTCAAGCTGCCCTAACCTGCCTTTTTTTGTAGGTTCTGATAACAAACCCTAATATATGATTTATATCATTTACCGGGACCCTACCAAAAAGTTCCGCTTTGGTAGTTAAAGGCAGATTGCTCAGTCATGGGGCCCTGCCGTCTCTGCGGCCGGGCGACCCGGTCTTCCGGTGTTTCAGGAAGAGGCCGCGGATCCGGGCGGACCACGGTGAGAAGTAGTTGAGCCTTGGTTCAGGGGTTTAGGGTTCAGGGTTTAGGGTTTAGGGTTCAGGGTTTTGGGTTTTGGGTTTAGGGTTTAGGACCTTGGTTCAGGGGAAGGCTCAACCCTCGGCTGGAGTCAAGGTTCTAAACTGCTAAACCCTCATGCAATTGAAGGTTGAGGGTTGGAGGATTTTCGGTAACTATCAGGCTTGCAAGGCTTTGGGGGTTGTCTTTGAGCTTCGAGTGTACGGCAGGGCTTCGGATTTAGTGCCTCCGGGGTTTAGGAGGCTTCGTGTTCCAGTTGCTGGCTCGGGGCTCGGGAAATCCTACATTTTTAGAGTTGAGGGTTTGAGGGAGATAAAGGAAGACACGAAGAAACCCAAAAAAACAACATGCATCTGGGCCACAAAGTTGAAACCTCAACCCCCGACACCCGAAGCCAAAGCCGTGCTAAAACCAAAAAACCCTAACTCTAGTAAAACACTAGTAGCCCCTAAACTCCCAGCATGGACTTGTAGTCAACCCGAAACCCTAAACCCCAACGTAAGCCCCCTGAACCTGTATCCCTAAACCCAAGAAAATTAGAACACCCCTAAACCCCAAACCCTAAACCCGAAACCTAAACCGAACCCTAACATGGCGGTATCGCGAGGGGCTGCATCAACACCCAGCAGACCCCAGCTGCTACCTCAGCAGCGAGGCCCAGGAAAATTCGGGGTTTAGGGTTTCGGGTTTAGGTGATTAGGGGATTAGGGTTTAAGGTTTTGGGTTTAGGGTTTCGGGTTTTAGGGTTTCGGGTTTAGGGTTTAGGGGAGTCGGCTTTTGTTTAGGCTCTTGAGGTTTGGGGTGTTGTCAGGTCAGCATCTACGATTTGGGGCTACAGGGCTTCGGTCTCAGCTGGGGTTGAAGCAAAAAAACCCTCTTTGGGAGGGTTTCCCAAGGTCCCGAGGCCTTCGTGAAATTTCACCTGCCGCCCGCGCCTTGAAAGCTCCAGAGCCTAAACCACAGGAACCAGAGAGCCCAGACCTACCTTAAATTATCGGGGCATTAATACTATGGTTTAAGGCATATTCCTTAATTAAGGGGTATTGGGCTCTCTGGCGAACCCCGAAGCCAAACAGAAAATCCATGAAAGCGCGAGGCGAAGGGACCTGGGACTGCAAAGATCCTACAGACGAGATCCCGCCGAGCGGTGCATGCTCTAGCGCTGTACTTGAAGGTGCATGGGTAGGTATAGGTGGGGGTTTATAAGTAGGGTAACTATCACTATAACCCATCTTGGCGGGCTTAGAACCATACTTTTATCTATCCATGAACCTCCAAGTAGCACTTCAGGGCGCTTGGGCCTCAGAGTATTAGGGTTTGGCGCTCTGAGGCTCCAGGGTAAATTTGTGGGTTCTGGGGCTTAAGGCTTCCCTAAACCCTAAACCCTGAACCCAAACAACTCGCTTAAGGCTTTTAAGGCTTCTCTGCCGAAGCACCAGTCCAATAGACACGAAGACGGCCACCCGGAGGAGGCAGAACCTGCCGGCCGGAGCAGAAATGGCTTAGGGTTTAGGGCTTAGGGTTTAGGGTTTAGGCTTTAGACTTTAGGCTCTAGGCTTTAGGGTTTAGGGTTTAGGGTTTCGACTCTCACACTCGCCAACGGGTTTAGGGCTCGGGCCTCAGGGTTTAGGGCTGGGCCCGGGCTTGAGGCCAGGGTTTAGGGAGTTTAGGGTTTACGCTCTCGCAACTCGGACTCCGCCAGACGAGGTCTCTGTGGCCAACTACGGTAGACTTACTACATCTTCGAGGTGGCAACCACCCCTGTTTGGGGTTTAGGGGGTTAGGGTTTAGCCACTTCATGTCCCCAACAACATCCAGCACTATCTTTGTATCAGTGGCATCCAACCCATTGGTATTCAACTCATCCATGTGAAGTTGGTCAGCAGCTTACCCTGAAACCCGAACCTCCCTGCCCTGGGCCCCGAGCTCGAAAGCCAACTTTTGTGTGTGCAGGCTTCCTTGCCCTCGGCAATCCCAAAACTCGACCCAAACCTGGTGCACCGTGGCCTTAATGTAGAAGGCTCACGTATGATAACCTTTGCAGAATTTTCTCCAAAACCCTATTCTAATTGTTAAGTCCCCTATATTACGAGACACGAGAGTGCCCTGGGTCTTGCGGCGGCACGGTTCAGGGTTAAGGGTATGCTCAAATCCAGATTTTCAGGGACCCGATTCAACTTCGAAGCACTTTAAAAATTCAATCAGACATGTTCCAGCAAGGTCCGGCATTAGGGTTTACCTGAACCCCACAATAACCGCCTTAAGGACTTAACGCGGAAATCACAAAGAAGGAACCAAAACAGGGTAGGTTCTTTTTTAGGGTTCAGGTAGGGCTTTACTCAAGCAATCACTTCCTTCCCCGTGGCAAGACTGCTACCTGAGTTTGAATTTGCGCAGGGCATCAAGCCTGCAACGATGCAGTTTTGGCCGCTTGACGCTTTAACACTGCATGCTATCATGTGGGAACTCAGTGTAGCAGCCTGCAAGCGAAGTTTTGCTACTCATGTGGGTCCACTGGTTCACCCACGCGAGCCGCACACTCAACGGCGTTGTCTCATTGTCAAAAGTTCGATCCCCGCCGGGAAGCTCAGGATTACGTTGGCTGTGAGATGCCTCTTAAACCTGCACCTTCCACGCACTCCCAAAAGGTCAATCCTTGCTCTGGCAGCTGAAACCCCAGACATGTTGCAATCCTAAAGCCTCAGGCTTACGGCCCTGCTGCCTAAACCCCCAAACCCCCAAACCCCTAAACCCTAAACCCTACACCCTAAACCCTAATGCCCTAAACCCCTAACCCCCAAACCCTAAACCCTAACCCCTAAACCCTATGGCCCTAAACCCCTAAACAAGGCCCTATACCCTAAACTCTAAACCAGGCCCTAAACTCTAAACTCTAAATCCTAAACCCCTAAACAAGCCTAAACCCTAAACCCTAAACCCAGGAGAAGGCCTGAGGCCGCTCATGTTTGGAGCTCGCCGCCGACGGTAGAGGTCGCAGAGTTCTAAAACCTGCAGCGGGGTTCCCCTTTTAGGGTTCTTTAAAGAACTTTAAAGGGATCTATAAGGGTTTCTATAGGGTTACTATCTGGGTTCCCTTTTAGGGTTCTTTAAGGGGATCCATAACGGGTTCTCTAGGCTTACTATATAAGGGTACTGCAAGGTTTGTTCTCTAAATCAGGGTCCCGTTTAGGGGTCCTGCTTTAGAAGGGTGCCCGTCGTAATGCTTGGGTCCCCAAAAGCGGACCCTAAATTCAGAGAACGAGCCATCGGGTTTACGAGTTTCGGCGCTCAAACTCGGACCCTCCAGGCGGGGCCTGTTGTGCGAGGTCTCAGTGAAGTGAAACCCAACGCGGGAGTAAGGCTAAGAGGATTCAGGGTTTGGGGTTTCGGTGGATAGGACGAGGCCCACTTCGACCGCCTCTTGATGAGGGGTGCCACCATCCAGCATGAAGGATCTCGATATGCTTCTACATTGCGGACACTATAAATGCATGATCACAAACTCTTCCTCCCAAGCACCTGAAAGCCGAGAAAAACCGCGAGCGAGGGCATCTGCTCGATCGATCGCAGCGGCGTCCTGCGACGGTGTGAGTGCAAGTCTTGCACATCAGCAGGCTTTGGGGTGTCCCAGACCTGTACGGTTTAGGGTTTAGGGTTTAGGGCAGAAATGGAAAGGCACCAGATGCGAAGCACTTTCCCGAACATCCCCCACTCAGGTTGCAAGGGTTTAGAGAAAGTGTGTTTCAACCCTTGGCAAAAACAACCCTTCAAGCCCCCAAGTTGCGGGAGGCAGGATCCTACCCTCAGCGGTGGGCATCGGGCTTCGGAAAGAAGGGCTGCCCAAGGTGTCTTGCTCCGAGGTGGCGTACGGCTTAGGACCTTTTGGGTTTAGGGCCTTAGGGTTGAGAGTCGGAGCCTGAATCCATGGAAATGTGCTCCCGTTGTCATCTCCGTTTGCATCAAGAAACAAAAGCGCGTGCCCGGCTTTCAACTACCAGGGCCCTGGTCTTCCGAGCATTCGGGCTGCCTTCAGCGTTTGGGGCGAAGGGGGAGAAGCGAGAACTGTAAGATTTCCGAACGGCCAGCCAGGAACCCTAAACCCTAAACCGCCGATATCTTCGAAAAGCCCCAATACACCGGAGCCTTAACAAACCCTCAAGCTTGACACCCGAAAACCCCAAACCCTGCAGCTTGTTGTCCTTATGGGTTAGGGTTTTAGGTGTTGGGGCTTCAGGGCTTAGGGTGTCAGGGATTTTGCGGTTTTCGGGGCTTGCAGGTTCGGACATGGTCTTTAAGGGTTAGGGCGGTTAGGGCAGCTTGCAACCGTTAGGTCTACCCCTTTAGACCTAAGCCGGTCCAGCTGACTACAGGCACCAGGGTCGCCATAGCCGTCCCCAAAGCGTACCTCGGGCACTGGAGGCACTCTTGCAGTCTGAAGTTACAAGGGTTACGGTTTCGGCTTTAGGATTTGATATTAAGGTTCCGAGCAGTGAGAATTGGAGTTCAAGGTTGGGCTTCATTTAGGGTGTTGCTGCAGTACAGCAAAAGCCTTTCCACACCTGGACTTGATGGATGCCGGCACCCCACTGAACACGGGATCAGGGACTTCTTGCCCAGGCACCAGCAAAGGAAAAGCCTCCACCCTAAACTCCAGACCCTAAAACCTAGACCTAAACCTTAGACCCCGACAAAGCCCCAAATAAGCTCATGGCCACCTGAAACCAGGAAAGTCCCACAGAGCTCTCTTTCGAATCAGAGTCTAGCAAACTAGCAATGACCAGAGTCATATCTTGCGCACGGTATTCGAGTTAATATAGGGGCGTCAACATTCAATGGGTTTGGGAGCATATGATGCACATGCCTACATGTTCGTGCGTGTACAGATCGTGGTCAATCTGAATCAATAGACAGTCAGCCAGCATCAGCCAGCCAGCTACAAGTAGTCAGACAGTCAGCAATGCAATGTGTCAGTCAGTTGGAATGGATACGTGGCCCGCTGCTTCACTGCCTAGTTCTATAGTTCGGTGTTCGCTGCTTTACTCATTCCTTCCTCCGCTCGTTCGGCGCAGTGCAGCCAAGTTTTGCGGCGTTGCGATTAGTTTTTGTTGACTTTTAACGAAGCACTTACTCGATCATTCGACCTATGCAATGATCTACCTTCTACCTGCTACTGTGATTGAGCACATACTCATCTATTGCCTCGCACAGACGTGTGTTGGCCTGAACGCAGTTCCCTTTCCCCTAAACTCTGAACCTTTCCCAGAAACTTTACCCGAATTCCTAATCTCTCTCTCTCTCTCTGCCTCTTTCGGACTCGGATGTCTTTCACCCAGCCAAAGCCGGCCCAAACCAAACCGAATCAAGGGACCACAGCGAGTAGGCGCGGTAGAGGCCCGAGTTGTACTTGCCCAGACCAACTAACACCGCTGCGTGGAGTCCGATCAAGTTATTCACCTTGGAATTGATGTGCTGGGCTGTTGAAAGGATTCCCTAAAGCCCATGTCTCAAATCTGAACCCTTAACCCCAAACAGCCTATAAAACCCTAAAACCGTGACAAACCCTGAACTCTTTTCAGGGTTTCAACCTCGGGGCTTTGGATTCGGCTGAGCAGCGAAGATGTAGCCGCCCCAGGTCGCCACGGCACTCGCCTCGGTGGCTCTAGACGCGTCGGTACAATCTTCATGAAGCCACCCTGTGCTTGTCTTTGGGGGGTGGAAGGGCTTGCATTATAGGGGCTTGCAAAGGATCAAAAGGGTTCTATACGGGAATTAGGGCTTCCAGAAATACAAAGTTTACGGTGTAGGGTTTGTGGCTTGGGGGGGTTGGGGCTTCAGGGCTATACGATTTTCTGTTGGTCTACCAGGAAACACCTGCTGGACTGTGTTGTGTGGCAACGGGCGTGTGCTCTTACTGGGGCCTACCGAGAGGCTTCGCTTGCCGTTCTTCTTGGGGTGTCTTCCAGGCATCATCCAGGAGGCAGGCACTGAAATGCAGTGGTTCATCGTCCACAACACTTTCCGCAGGCTTACCTTGAACTTCCAAAGCCACGTCAACCTGTTTACGCAGGTGCGCCCTGATGCGCCGGCAATACTGCAACCTTCTCGACCCTGCCAAGTTTTCCTACAACTCCACAGACATTTTTTGCACAGACTTGCACATGCCGCCGCTGCACGCGGGCAGAAACCCTGCTCCCCGGACCCTGCTTAAACCCTAGACGTAGACTCAGACCCTGAACTTCAACCAATAAATTCCTTGTTTGAATTCGTGCTGCGAAGCTGCCAAATAAACCCCCTAGATCACACCCACATTGGATCTTTACGAAACCCCAAAACCATTGTAAACAACACGCAGAACTCTGTAAAATCCATTGCAAAACCTTTATGAAACTCTACAAAACCTTCCGAACCCCTGATAGAACCCTATGAAAGCCTCATTCTAAACCCCAAACCCTCAAACCGCAAACCTTAAGCCTTAAACCCTACAGTACACCCCAAACACAGCCAGACCCTGCGCCCCAACCCCCAAAACCTCTCCCATGAGCCCCGGGCGTAGGCCAAGGCCGCCGGAAGGGCCCAGGGCCAGGACGAGGGAGCACGCAGCGAGCGGCACCAGAGCCTCGGGCTTAGGACTACGGGTTTAAGGTTTCGCGTAGGGTCTAGGGCTTAGGGTTTGGCCTGCATACTGGGTACTCATGGGGAACTTAACCGATGTCATCATAACAAGGAAACGAGGAAACGATTTTATTTAGTATAGATCCACAATATGGTAACTTACATTCCTATACCCCAAAGAACCGACTCCCTGTCGTTCCCAAGCAAGACGGGTGAAACACGGCTCTAGGGTCAGACGGTGATACTTCCCGCAGCTACGTTCAAGGCGTGTTCCAGGCATTCTCTCATGCAGTTCAGTCAACCTTGCAAACGTACTGACCGACATCGGTCTTCCCAGTATCCGACAGACCAGAATAATTAATTACACATGAAAGTCTGCATGCACTTGCAGAGTACTTACAGGGCTTAGGGTTAGCCTTCTGGCAAGGTGCCAGAAGGCTGTACAGAATGCGGCCATTGCCACGCACTCGTTGTCAAACTCTCCTGGCGTCCAGCGCGTCTCTCCCGTTTCTACTGCGGGTCCATAAGGGCTGAACAAGGCTTTTTAGGGTCTTATCGGATTGCTACTTCGCTGAGCTTCGCTTAGAGTTTTTGGGGCTCAGTGTTGGGGTACACGGATTTGGGGAGGTGAAGTCTTCAAGCTCGGGGTCGGGCGGAGGGGTGTTAGGGAGGGTGCTAAGATTGCAAGTTTAGGCCTTCAGGGTTTCAAGTTTTAATGCTTCGGGATTTATAAAGTTTTTAGCCACGATCCATGCTTCAAAGGGCTCTCGTCCCCGGACGCCACAGCCGCCTACTCCATATACCTCAAAGAAGCCGTGGGGGCTACTTCCATTTCGGATGGGTTTGCTGTTGGGGCTACACTCCTTCCGGCGGCTGTGGCGCGGGCCTACCTTCTAAACTCTAAACCCTGTCCTAATCAAAAAAGACCCCTTTTTCAACTCCGCAAAGCCCTCCACTCCCCAGAGAAATAGCTCGCCAAAGAAGGCCGCAGCCCCCAAGCCCGAACTCACACCCGAACTCACACCCGAACTCCGAAACCCTGTGATACAGCACGGTAGGGAAGTATTATTGTTATCCCCCTTGTAGTACCGAAAATGCCCTTAGTATAATATACCACGAAACCCATTCTAATCACACGGCCTCTAGACTCCAGACCTTGAAGGTTTTCGGCTCCAGCATCTGAGTGGCGCTGGCCAGGTTTAGCTTCTACTGGGTTCTTGTTGAGGGATGTAATTTAAGTTACCATAATAGGGATCTATAGGAAACAATAGGGTATCCTTATTATGGTAACGTAAACTAAATCCCTTAACAAAAACCCAGTTTACGGAACTCTGCGGGCCGCAGGCTGCGCGATTTTCCTGCATGGGCTCGGGCTCGAACCTCCAACTCAGGCTGACACCATCACCTCGTTCCCCCTTGCTGCTCGACAACACGCTAATATAGGGGGCCTTGATGATTAATGATAGAATAACGGTCTTGGGGCATAATACGAAAGGTATCACTGCAACCCCTCAAGAACAAGGCTGTCCCTTTCCTGTTTTATTTGGGGACCTAGCAGGCAAGAACCTCTAGCCAGCACAAGTCTAAACCAGACCTGAACAATCCTCTTCATCCCAAATCCGCAACCTTCACCATCCGTAACCTGCAGCAGGGAAGGCGAAGAAATCAAAACTCATCTGTACAGGCAGCAAGGGGTTTCTGCACCCCTCAATAATACACGACAGCGCCACAAAACTCTGGCCATGTACGTACTCGTCTACGCCGGGGTCCGTGGCTCCTTTGGGTCATTGGCTCGTTGGCAGCGCTTCACTTTCCTGGCAAAGGACCCAAAAACTCTCCGTTTGTGGTGCCGATGGCCTGTATCCGGTTTTGGTCCTGCTTGGTGGCGACGAGCTTCACACGCACGCCGACCTCACGGCGTATCCAGGAGGTGCCGTCGCCGGACACGAAGGATGCGCCGCCCGCAGTTTCTGCCTCGGAGTAGTTCCAGCCCTCGGGGAGGAGGGACTTCGAGACGAAAACCCTGGCAGGGCCGACCTCACAGAAGAAACCCAACTTGTTGAGCTCCGTGACTTCAGCGTCGACCACTTCGTTCTTGAAAAGCTGCAACACAAGGGCGTTGTACTTCATGGGCACCATAATCAAACCAGTCCCCTCATGCAGCTTGCCTTTGTCTGTGGGTTCAATCTCCTTGACACTGATGATCAGCCCGGCTTTGTCTTGCACGGTGCCTTCTATCTTTTGACGCAGCTGGTCCAAGAGATACTCGTGATACCCGGGGCCACAATGCTCCGGTTTCACCAGGAGGTACGTCTCGAGCTCCATCAGAAAGAACCTTACTTCTCCAACTTCCAGGGAGTAGAAAGAGCTCTTTCGGGATTCTTGACTGCATTTCGCTTCCATATAGCAACCCTTAAAGCAACTCGAACACAAACCCTTACAGAAAGGTGAAAGCTCACATACTGGGCGAGTCAAGGCACATGATCCGCCCACCTTCGACGAAGCTCCGGCGTTCGCTCCACGAGAACTCAAAGAGGTGTACGTCCACTATCGGGCACAAAGCACCGTAGTAACCGTGCAGTACTCTTGTGTCCATATAGCACGTATAGTACCCTTATACTAAGCCCTGCACCCCTACATATAAGGTTCAGTCAGGTCTATGGTTCTCAAACAAATTATTGAGGGAGGGGCACGGTCAGGTGGGGTGTCGAGGTGCAAGTTTAGAGTTTAGCTCGAGATCTCCCGTGGGCTGAGCTGACTTGAGGGCAAGGGCTGTGTAAGCCTTGCAACGATAGCAGATGAAGTCTTGACGCTCAAGACTTTTGCGGCTGGGTGTTGGCTGCAAAGTGTTTGGCTGCGTCTCTTCATCCTGCCTTATGCGCCCGACGGCTTGAGCCCGATCATGGATTTCGGCACTCGCACTCGGCCATAGCCTCGGAGGACGGGCCGCGACACATAACATGCATGCTTGGAACACCATATTTTCAACTACCTATCTGATATGGACAGACAGAAGAAGCAACGTCTGAAACCTAGGCCATGTGCCCACCTACACACACACACACCGACAAAACCTAGGGACCTAGGCAGGGCCAGACTTCTCATGCATTGGAGGAGGGATGGAGCACCAAGCCACCGCACCAACAGGACAAAAGCCTTCTTGCCGGTATACAGATTGAGCACATATTGACGCATGGATGCAAAGAAATACTGCTGCCAGTTGTGAAGCACTGGAAACAGTGACCAACTGCTTACTTCCGAAACCCTATGTAAGGTCCTGTCATCGAGCGCATCAAGTGCGCCGGAATAATGGCCATCACCACCGCAGCCGCTACACCCGCGCCAGAGCTTTCCGACACCTCCGGCTAGCGGAGAGACCCTGTAGACCCTCAACGTCATTACCCAAATCAGAAGCCCAGGCCCTGGACCCTAAATCCCAAGCGCCTAGTGCGCACTACACCTCGAATCGTAAAACCCCAAAACGACACCAGTCATTCAAAAACCTCCACGATGCTGCTCGGACGCTGTGGTTTGGCACTCAAAGAGGCTATGATGTTGCCCGAGCCCAAGCGTCGCCCGCTCCGCTCCAAGTTTGGCTACTTGTTGTGGTTTACGGCCACATTCTTGTGGTCGACGGTGATTACGCCTCTTATGATTGTCGATCGTTATTGAGGTTCTAGAATCTTATGACTTGTGGTAAGGTATAATGATGTTCATGACCATCTTCAGTCGCAACAAACCAAATTCTAAATCACCATGATCACCAACACCATCGTCGTCACAGTGTGACTTTGGGGCGCTGGAGCTGGAACCTTAATTGGGGGATGAACCCTCGTTTAGGTATCTCGTAGAGCCTATGGTATGCTCCATCACAAAAAGTAGATCCCTACAATACTGCCCGTAAACAAAAAGCACAGGACGGTCATAAACCCTCTCATTAACACCATACAACGTAGAAAAGCCCTGTGGAAACAGCTAGAAAAACAATCATCTTAATATCGCGAACGAGAAGCAGAGGAGGACCACAAAGCAGAAGAAGAATAAGCAACGAACCAAAAAAACAATGACGATAATCAGCGTTCTTCTTGATATTAAGATCACTACGGTCATCATCATAACAATAATATCATGAAGGAACTATGAAGCCTAGGAAGAATAATACACACATACCCCCATAACTAACAACTAATGGAGTTAATGCATTAATGTTTGCTCAAGGCCTCCCAAGTCAGCAGGAAGATGGAAAAGGTGGCGACGGCTGCGAGCCTCAGGGCTTGTGGATCTGGGGGCTTAGGGGTTAAGGCTAAGGGTTAGTTTAATTTAGAATTTAGAGTTTATAGTTTTTTTAATGTGCAATGGCCCTTTCTCCGCAGCACGGTCAAGGGTCGGCTCACTGAGTTTAGAGCTTAGAGTTTAAGGACTTCGGGTTTAAGGTGCAGGGTTTAGGGCTTAGGGTTTTTTGACCCTCACACTCGGACGACACCAGGCAAGGTCTGCAGAGATACTAGGCGTCAAGAACGTTAACACCTCCCTCCGGTACCTTTCACCGAGGAGGGCAATGTCCAATGGAGCTGGGAGAGGAACAACCACAAGTAACACCCAATAAGACAGCCCCCCCTCAGCTCTGGACCAGGCCGGCACCATCACGCAGACCTCGGTTCTTTCAAAGTTCCGTTTCAAGGGTTCCTCTAAAACTACAAATGGCCATCCTGAGGCGTAGGGTTTAGGCTTCAGGGTTTAGGGGTTCCTGCTATTCTGAGGGTTATTGTACCGAAGGGGCCTTCATAATTTGAAAAGGCGTTTGGGTCACAGTGTGTCCGTTCTCTTCCTAGAAACCACAAACCAACAACCCAATACCGTAAGCCAAGGACCCCAAAAACCTGAAGACCTCAGGAATCAGAAACCCTAAACCCTTAACACCCCAAGAACCCTAGGGCCCCAGAGCCTGAAGCAGCAAAGAAGAGCGTTGAGGGTTTAGAGTTTAGGGGTTTAGGGGTTTGGGGTTCAGGGTTTCTGGGCCCCGTGCATCGTTGACGTTCATCGATGAAAACTCCGCCTTCCCGTGACCTGCAACCAGGGGTTCTACGTTGTGTGCTAAATGGGCCTTGATTATAGTAAAGGTTGGGTTTGTAGATAGTAGAAGCATCTTGAGCAACCCTACGTAGTATTGGTAGGAACAGTATTGGTAATTATTCAATTCCCTTTCGTACACGGCCTTGCGCATGCGCAGAGGATTAGGAATGTGTTTTTTCGGATTCAAAGCGCCTGCAGGGTCACCACCACGGATAGCCTGAACCCCTAAACCCCTGAACCTCATTTGCAACTGGCTTGCAACGTCACGCCTAACCCTCCTAAACCCTAAACCCTCAAACCCTAAATCCTGATCATCCCTCCATCCTTAAAGCCTAAAGCCTTGGGTTTGGGGCGCCATGCTCTTAGCAACTCGCACTCTGCCACATGCAGCTCAAGGGCACACAAACTATAGGAGCTTGATACAGCAAGTAGGCTAGAGTTCCTTCAAGGGTGACAAGGCTGGTGGTAGTAGTGGTAGTAGCAGCAGGAGTAGCAGAAGAATTCACTATTCTAGTATCCCCACGACCTCCGATTATCACAAAAACGACGCGAAAGGAACACCCAACTGCCTGGGAGGTAGGAGATCCATCCTGCAGGCAGCGACTCCACCAGGGAGCTGGGAATCTCCCACTTCAAAGGCGACCTCCTGGGCTCTGGGAGTGCGCGCTTCACTTGAAGCATAGGGTTTTAGGGGTTCAAGTTTAGGGTAGAGGGTTTGTGGTTCAAGCTTTAGGCTCTAGGGTTAAGGTTCGAGAGTTACGGTTAAGGGTTTAGTGAGAATGCACCGCTTGAAGGTGATTAAAGGTTCTGCGACCAGAAAAAGACTGTTGTTATGGATAAGGTGGGAAGCAAGTAATTACTTTAAGCACCCGTAGAACAACTTAACCTTCCCCCCTCGGCCCCCAAAACTCGCGAAGCTCAGCCGGGCAGCGGTGAGGGAAAGACCTTCAGGGCCCTCCAGATCCAAACCTTGCAAGGACATGCTCAGTGTCGCATTTTTGTGCGGGTCTCAACTTGCGCGTTAAGGTGCCCCAAGGACTAAGGCTGAGACTCTTTCTCCCCCCTAAACCCTAAACCTCAAAACCTCTAAACCCTAAACCCTAAACCCAAACTCTCTGGCGCATAGGAGCCACTCACAGCCTGCAGGCCGCTTGCACACTCATGCAAGGTGGGGGGACGCCAGGTTCCAAAGGAGCTCGGTAAAACAAAAGCATCTTGGGCTCAAGTCCTACACCCTGAAGTTCCGAAGCTAGAATTTGTTGCGGATCTCTCTTAAATCTCTGTGCTGCCGAAGTTGCAGAGAGGATTTGCATGCCTGGGTAAATGGTGGTCCTGTCACTTCGGAGGCTTTGGCCGTCTTCGGTTTCCCCAAGACCACGACACCCTTTATCAGAGTCTAACAGACAGAACCCCCAACCAACAGTATCCCGCCATAACCCTAAACCCTAAACCCAAAACCCCAAACCCTAAACCCGAATTGAATCGGTTGAAGATAAGGCCGCTTTGAACAAAAGAGGGGTGGAGCGCTGTCAGCTTAAGGTCTGGAGGTCAGCGATTCGAGCTCTCAGGCCTTTCTGTTAGGATCTAGGGTTCAGGGTTTAAGGTTTAGGGTTTCGGGTTCAGGGGTAAGGGGTTCTGTCCGATTTCTGGAGGCTTCCCCTACAAGTGCTTCTGCGCCGCAGGAAATGCCAGTTTAGAGTTGAAGGTTAAGGACCTCCAGAGTAGAATAGGGCTTGTAAGCTCGATTAATGTCATGTCTTGTGGGACTAGCCAGCAAGGGGATATAGATTGCTAATTTCTTCGGCACTCGTACACCGGTCTAGGACTCTGGGATCTTCCAAACCTTTTATCTCAACATCCTCAACGCCCCAGCCCCACCACGGCTTTCTGGCACTGTTGAGACATGTCAAACTCAAGGCTGCAAAAAACCGGAAGCCCGGGACCCGAAGCCCCAAAATCCCAAAACCTCAGCCTGTGAACCGGAAACCCCGGACGATTCCCTGAGCTGTCCCGATCGGCCGCCCGAGCGGATACCAACCTAAGCCACCGTGAGGTAGGGTTCAGGGCTTAGGGTTTATGTAGGGGGTTTAGGGTCTGGGGCTTAAGGTTGCGGCGCAATGAGAGTGCAGAGGGGCCAAACCATTGCTACCGTTTATCTCCTGTAGAAACAATGGGAGGATAGGTGCCGAACCCAAGTCAAAGAGCATGGGGCTCGGAATAATTAGTCATGGTACCCCCCTACAGTCCCATTTTATGTAGAATGTGCCCACCGATTCCAAGTATTGTGGAACCAAAGTTGCACCCAAAAAATCGAGAATCCAAATCTTCAGGCTAGCTAGCGAGGGATTCGAGCCGAAGATGGAGGTGCAGGCGCTTCGGCTGACGATTCCAGCACGTTTAGGGTTTATGGTTCAGGGTTATTGCTGCCTCCTACTTTGCAAGGACGGGCTCACATTGCCGAGTGGTTCGGTGAGGACAACTGAAGGTTGGAATATAGGGAATACAGGGGCCTTCATAGTCAGCATACAACTCCTCTGATGGGATTCCTTTAGGAGATTTCCAGGCTTTTGGATTGAGCTAAACCTGCCCGAAACCCAGAGCCGGAGTTCCAACAGCCCTGCAAGCCCAGGCCAATCGGCTCATGTAGTCGTACCAGTGGAAGAAGGCATGCCAGCCCTGCTTTGCCAGATACTTCGTGGCCCTCGCATTGAACCTGAGTTTCGGGTTTAAGGTGGGCTGCTGACCACTATAGGAGACATCTTGTCTCTGACTCATGCGAGTCTACTGCACCGCGCTATCTGATTCCTATCTCCTATCTACTTCTACTCAAGACTGGTTTTACTCGGCGCCTTAAACCAGAAGAGACCCCCGAGAGGAACAAGGAACAGAAAGTGCATCTCCACAAACACGCGCGGGTTGCAGGGACTCAGGGTTTAGGGTTGTTTAGGGTTTAGGGTTCACGGACGTGTCTTAGCCCAAACCTTGGCGGCCTCCTTCTGCCACTACTCGGGCACTAACCATCGCAGCTACCTGTGCTACAGTACTGCCCTAATATATGGTTGCCCTAAACCCTAAACCCCGTATACCCTAAGCGGTCTGCCCAGGCTGTGGTTTGTGGAAATTTCGAGCCACAGGTCCCTCTCTTGGGCTTGGGGCGGCGGGCTCAAGTCCGGGCTTAGAACTCGGATCCGAATATAGTACAAGGTAGGGTGGTTTGGGGTATCAGGTTGCGTACCTTCAGACAGCCCCAGCTTGCCAAAGTAGCCCTCCGGCCCTCCTTTGCGAGCGCCGAGAGGCCAGGGATCAAACTCGTGGATCAAGTACCCATATTTCCTTGGCTTACCAGGAGCTGAACGCCAGCCCTGAAACGTAGAACCATAAGTTTCACAGCAGAACAGTAACTAAGAACTAAGAACCCTATGAATCCCGGACAGCCTACAGAACTCAAGAAACCCCAAAACCAAGATCAAACTGATAACACCTGTAAAAACCCGATACAACCTTTTGAGAGCCCTGGACCCTTTTTCTGGTGTGAAAGCTCTCGGTCGAATTTTCCGGAGAAGAGCTAGACGACCCCAAATGCACAGAGCCCTCATCAGCGTCGGCCGAATCAGGAAGCTCCCGTCTTGGGTTCAGGGCTATTTTTCTGGTTTCGGGTGCAGGATGTAGGGTTCTGTCTCTCTGCCGTTCTATTCAGAAACCATCCCAAAGGGTGTGAGTCTGGTGTGAGGTTTGGAGTTTGTGGCTTGGGGCCTGTCAGGCTTCAAGGGTTGACTGCATACTTTTACCCAAGGAAGTCAAGAGCGTCTTGATGCCCAAGACACATGCTTGGCAGAAAGAAAGCCGGGCAGGGTCCGAACCGTTTCTATGTGGGCTTGTGCAGTCGTTGCAACCCACTGCCCTCCTCAACCCCCATGAAGCCCGGCCCTCCATGTGGATCCCAGAAAACAAGGGCGAGTCTTGCCGGGTTTCGGGTCGCTGTGGGGGCCGGGAGGGTTTTACGTGTGGGATTCACGCTCTCATGGTAAGTTGGAGAGAGGACGACCCCAAATAGCAGCCTCTCTCAGTTCAGAGGCACTTGACTGAGAAACAATTGAATCCTTTGCCCCGCGGAAGCCCGAACCACGAAACCCCACCGATCCCGCTCCAAGCTAAACAACCTCAAGGCAGGCCGCTGCACAGAGAGGAGACGGATCCGATAGGCCCAGAGACAAGAACCCAAGAGGATCAGAGCCTGCGGCCATCATTCTGACAAGCTGCCTGATATTGGGACCTGATTCCGAAACCTTTGGGTCTTTCTTTAGGGCTCCTTAGATGGATCCTAATGTTTTTGGGGGTTATAGGACCAGGGTCTCTTAAGCAAATTCGCACACTATTTCCGCGTTCGTCATCCCTAAACCCTGAACCCGAAACCCTAAGCCCGAAGCCCTGAACCCTACATGGGTAGCTTTCTAAATTAGGCTCCTTGTTGGGGTCCTTTTATAAGGGTGCGGTACTATATTAGGGACCCAAAAAGGGACCATAACTTAGAGAACTACCCACATGACGAACAGCGTGGCGTGGATCATCTCAGAATCTCTGGGTCCGTGGACTGAGGCGTTTAGCTTTGTTTTACGTACGAGATCAGTTTCGGTTTGAAGGTTCTCAGACGTACAAGAACTTTTAAGTATGTTAAGTACCGGGAAGCCCTAATTCCCTCATGCATGTTGTACTGTGCTTGGGAAATGCAAAGGAAGAAGATATCTAATTAACTTTGTGTACCTATCGAGCAGACCCTGGGCACCAACAGTGCATGGGCGGTCCTTGACTACACCCACAACGAGGTCAAGCAGGCCGCGCAACAGCCTCAGCAAGCCGAAAGATCACAGTACCCTTCATCTCTAAACCGCCTCTAAACAAGCAGCGAGCTACATGACTCTGACTGCACCACCATCACCCCCGCTGTCGACTCTGGACAAATCCACGAACCTGAAACGAAGACGCCCTAAACCCAAATCCGTAAACCCTGAAGTGACCCAAGGAAGCCCAGCGGCCGTTGCGCAAGGGCCATCTGGCAGCTTCTTTACGGGCTGGGTGTTTACGGGCTGCCCTAAACCATAGACCCTGAAACCTTGAAGAACTCCAACCCTTACAAGACAATGCTTTTAGGGTTCAGGGTTTAGGGCTACCCCTGAACTGAACCAAAGGTTGGACTCTTCTGTTGCACCAGCCTTTCCCTTGTTGGAGGGTATTGCACTCTCACAGTTTAGTGCTCAAGTTCCTTCTGAAGGTTTAGGGCCTACTAGAGGTTCCCGAAAGCCTAAACCTCAAACCAACAAGACTTGAAGAGCGCTTTAGCCTTGCAACCGTTGTTTGTGTTCGGTTTCGGGTTTGGGGCTTCGGGTTAGAGTTTGGGGTTTAGGGCTTTAGGGTTTCGACTCACGCACTCGCAGCGCAGGCATGGCTTCAAGGCGTTTAGGATTTAGGGCACCCCGGGAGACTCAGAATACTGCACGGTGTAGAGGTGTCTTGGCTACTATTGGCTCCCGGATGCAGGCGAAGATTGGAGCTTCGACTTCGTAGCTCAGGACAATCTGAAAGCTCGTGGTTTAGGCTTGCGTTTCGGGGCGCGCGCTCCGACACTCCAGGCGAGGCATGGGGGTTTTGGGGAAAGCTTGAGATGAGCTGAGGATGCGTGTAAATAGGTCGAAACCAATAGACCGAATGAAGGGACTTGCAGCACCACCTACGAGTACAGTGACCCAAAAGTGCTTCAAGAAGCCCCACAGACCCTCGAAAACAGTCCAAACGAAAGAAGTACGATAAGGCGAAAAAGTCGGAAAGCTCACTGAAGGCTTCGTGATTGCCGGTGTTCGAGGTCCCGGGCCGTAGGGCTTATAGTTTAGAAGGGTCTTGAATGCTCAGGTTTGAGGCCTTTGGTGGCGGAATGACGAGACTGCCCAAGGCAACCGTAAACGCGAAGGCTCAATTGAGACTCGACGTAGCACCGACCAGTCGATTCTATTTCCAGCACAATGGTACCTGGCAACGCACATAACTACGCCTTAGCTCTAGAGCACTGCGACCCATAGGCCTGCCTCTGGCGACTAAAGCGGCGCCATCCGCCGGCCCGGAGTGGCCCGTAACGCTGCCCAGAGCCCAGAGGTTAAGGGTGCGGCGGTAGAACGGGTGTCTGGGGTGCACCGATGTATACCCTGAAGCTTTAGGCAGACTCCGGCTGTCTCCCTAACTAAGCAAAGCCAGCGGAGGCAGCTGGCTAGTTTTTCGGGTACAGGGACGCTGTGGCTTGCTTCTCAGTAGGTTCATGCGAAGCGATGAAAGGCTCCGAGTATCTTCAATGAGTTCGGGCGCCAAGCCAGTTACATAAGCATGTCGGACAGAGTGGCATGCACAACTTCCCGGTCCTTCGTATGATGTATGTGTGCATTCACACACAAATGTCAATTCTGTGTGTATGTGCGCGCTCATACATGAATTCATTCACTCGTTGGCTCGTACATTCAATTCAGTTCATTTCATGGTCATCTCATTTCATGTCATTATTCATTCATCCTTTCATTCATACACGGATAAAGATAAGTAGATAAAATTAAATCATAAACCAATAAATAAATATATATATATATNNNGGATGGATGGATGGATGGATGTGCGTGTGTGTGTGTGTGTCTGCATGTTGTGTGCGCTTATGTAGTTGCATTTGTGTGTGCATGTGTGTTCATATTTAGGTTTTTATTTACATAGTTACATGTACGTATACATGCACATATATGTGTACTCATGTACGTATGTATGCATGTAGGTGTCCACGGCTGTGAACGAATGTACATCTACCGATCTTTCTATCTAGCCAGCTACCTACCTACCTAAATGCATGGATGCATGGATGAAGGGATGGGTCGATGGATGGACGGATTGATGGATTGGTGGAATGATGGATGGGTGTACGTATGTAAGCATTGATGTACGAATGAAAGTTTCAGCTTGCGTCCTTACACTCTATGCCAGCGTTCTGTTGAAGCATAGCACTTTGAGGGCTCGAAAGTGTGAATATGCAAGCTTAGTCAGTCCGGGCACTCGTACTTTCTTAGGGATTACGGTTCAGAGTGGCGGGCTGAGGGTTTCAGGATTCTGCCAGCAAGGGCGCAGGGTCTTCAGGGTCACTATTATTATTACTAGTACTATTAGTATTTTTGTTAGTATTACTATTATCAGGGTTTAGGGTTTAGGGTCTAGAGTTTTCGGGCTTGCAGTTTTGGGGGGTTAGGGGATAGAGTTCAAGGCATAGGATGTGAGGGAGTAAGAGTGGGCCCCTTGGGTCATAAACCAAGGGATTACTGGTGTCCTTCGGCAACACCATGGGGTTCACGCAGAAGGCCAGAAGAACATGGTAGAAGGCCAGTGCAGCGATCCACCTCAGCTGGGCTTTGACTTAAGCTACCATAATAGGACATCATAGGGATCTATAGTAAAGAATAGGGTTTCCTTTTTGTGGTAACTTAAATTTATTTGCTTAGCAATTACCCAGGCTGTCTAAACTACCTGCGAAGCTGACTACATGCCGCCCTGAAGAATATGCGGCTTGGAACTTCACAACTCAGACGATCCATGCTAGACTGCAACAGTTCGAAGGACGCATGTGCAATCGCTGTGAAAGCCAGAGTTTAAGCACTAGTAAAGACTGAGTAAAGATAACTCCTGCTGTCATGATTGTGATGTCGTGATTGAGACTGCTACGGCTCTACGATGCTTTGGGCCGACGGCTGAAGCCGCTGAGTAAGTGACATGCACGAAGGCTTTCTTTGACTGTCCAGCGCACACTTGTAGGTTTAATGCCATTGTATGAACAGCCTACATGGGGTGGAGAGTTTTTGGCAAGTTTAAGGTTGAGGGAATGGTCTCTTGTGCATTCCGTATACTTATAAAGAAACCCCAAGCCGCAGATCCAAGATTGAGGCGTTATTGAAGCAATTCGCCCTGAACCATACTTACTGTCAGGTCTCAAACCAAACAATACAGCCAGCCTGAAATTCCCGAAAACCGTACTGAAGAAACTTCACCCTATTCCCAACCCGTCCTTTCAAAAAGCCAAACCCGAACCTGCCAGAAATCTAACTAACCCCTCTGCAGCATGCCTTCTGTGCGACCTTTCCCTGTACATCCCCAAAACTTTCATTGAAAAACCTAAATCTCGCTCGAAACAAGCCGTTTGCAAAAAGGACAGGACCATCTGCGAGTTCACTCGGCAAGCTCTAGAAATCCGAGCTTTCGTGTCTCTAACAGCAAGAAAACGCGACCTTGATCCGTGCTCTGGGCTCCGCACGCCAACGGCACTACCAGCAGCGTCCTTGCACAAACCGTTGGGCTAGTCCGAGCTCAGTGTCTTTGGGTTAGAGCTTGGGGTTTTCTCCTCTCCTACTTAGCAAGGACGAGCCCGCATTGCAGGGTAAGTCGGCAGAACCGTCTGAGGAAAACAGGACTCACGCTCACGGTTTCAGGGCGTAGGGTTTTAATTTCTCACGCTCGGAATAGAGTTTAGAGTGATGAGATTACTTAGCCTACGAGGCCGGCGCGGTTCTGCGGCTTCGCAGGGGCGTGGTGCGCTCGGTCGATCCACATAAATCGCATTCAGGCCCGATGTGCCGATCTCATGGCACCAGGTCCAGAGCTTTAATTATAGTATACCATCGTATGTTTCAAAATATTATAGTACATTGTAGTAAGTTATAGCATATTCTGTGCAACCACCCGCTCGGTGTGTCTGACGTTGAAGCACAGAAACAACGTGGTGGGGTGGCATCTTCAGCAGCATTGTTAAATGTCTCAAGTCTCTGCTATTCGGCCTCTCCCTCTCTTCGTCACTACACAATCATTGTGTTATACTAGAACTTGCTAGACTATACTATACTTTTGCTAGTCTAGACTCGACTAGATTATACAGTGCTGTACTGTTGCAGTGTTCTGGGGATGCTTGGTCTTCTCTGTGGTCGTTTACATCCAGTGCTTCCCCAAGCTTAAACGCTTAGACGTTTGTGGGTAGCTAGAAATAGTCACTTTAATCGAGGCACGGTGACCACAGCTGTATTACTGCAACTGCCTGTGAATTATCCATGAACCCCTGGACTCTGCAAAAGCTAGATACCGTATTTATGACCGTACAACTGCGCCTACCGGCGAAACCGTGAAAGACCTATGAAGCCCTGATCAAATGCTTTCAGCCCAACTTACAACTGGGCTGGCCCCGAAAAGCCCTCTTGAAAACTGTCCCCAGTGCCCTACCAAGCAACACCACAACCATCAACCAAGTACCCACGGAGCTCGTAACCCGATGCTCTGCCAAGGCACCAGTTGTGTATCCGCGCGAGCCAGAAGACGCTGGCCGCCAGGACCTGCCCGAAGAGCCTAGCCCTCTCCGTTTGGAAAGCCGTGTGCCTCACTCAGTCTCTGATGTGGTCCAATAAATACTCCGAAGCTTACGCATACATCTCAGAGTGCAAAAGTCTCCGGGCTTATGATGCATTGAAATAATGGCTCGGTGGCACCAGCCGGGGGAAATGCTGCAGGTCTCCCTTCTGCTTCTTTTGTGTCGGACCTCAAGCAAGATCTGACTGGAGTTTCATATCTTCTCCCTCCATCTGGGGTGTGAAAGCCCAGGTGCTCCAAGGAGATGGGATGCAAAAGGCCTCATGAATTAAGAAAGAACCCAGCAACGGGCTGACATTTTCTTGATGAATTATTCCCCTGCCCTGCGCACTTTCGGCGCAGCTTCAAGAGGATCTCAGACCTCGCCGGCACTGGGGCAAGTCTGGCTCTGCAAGACAACACGGGCGTTGTAGGGCTTCACCAGGTTCACGATGACATGGTCCTGATCCGGGCAGTACCTCACCGAGTACTCGTAGTTGCCTAAGCCACACCCCTGATCATTCTCGATGGTGATCATGTTGTCGTCACTCTGGAACTCTGCACCATCACACTCGGCCGACTGGGGACCTTCCGCCTTCATGTCCACAATGCCCGTAGAGCCGTCATAGCTCAGGACGTGGAGCGAGAATTTCTCGACAAGAAACTGACCTCCGTAGCACGATGGAGTGTGCTCTGCCAGGCCTCCGTTGCCGCTGCAGGCCACCTCGTCGAAGGCTCCGCGAAGCGACTGGGGCTCCGCTGCCGCGAGTGGGAGCACAAAGAAGATCGCACGCATCACGGACATGGCGCTGAGGGTCGCGGAAAGGAACTCCAAGGAAGGCAAGGCTGAGGAAATCAGGCTGAGAGCTACGGGTGCAACCGAGCCAAAATGGATGCAGCGGGTTTTCTTGCCTCCTACTTCGCAAGGACGAGCCCAGGGTTGAGGGTCTTGAAAGCAGATGAAGGCCGAGGGTGACGGGTGTGCAGGATAAGCAATAATGACAAGTGTTAGAAGTAATGCAGCGATACTTACAGATATGCATATACGCATAGCATAGCCAGGAAGGACCTGTTTTAGAACCACCTATCATTCGTCAGAAGGGTTTGTGGACCGAGGGTTCAGAGGCCTGGAGCAGTAGAGGGTAATGTTCAATTCTTTCTTAGCCTAAACCCTTAATTTGCTACTGGACTCAAGTCTAGCCTTACCCTAAACCCTACACCCCAAAACCTTAAAGTACTAGAACCCTTTTACCCAGCTCTGCCCCCCCCCCAACGAGCCAGCATGCTTCGTACAGGTCCGCAGATCTCCAAGGTCTGACTTTGGCTTCGAACAGGGATGTATGGGTCTGTTGTAATTTAGGGTTTAGGGTTTAGAGTTTAGGGTTTAGGGAGTTATAATTTGTAGTGCTCTTTGGAGGATTTATTAGGTTTCCTTTAAGGGTTTTGGACTGACTGCATGAAGCTTTATGAGGTGCAAACCGCACACCCCAAGGAACAAGGCCTGGAACGGAACTCTACAATTTCCAGCCGTGGACACTTGAACGAGCCATGCCTTGCATATATCGTAAGCCCTGCAAATCCCTGCGTCAACTACAACCGATAAATCCCAAAAACCATGAAACCCTACAAAAAGCCCTGTAAATTCTACCTCGACCCAGCAAACAAAGAGACCAAGGCTGGTGCCAGTGACAGTGGGAAGCCCCAGGCAAACAGGGCATCCTGCCACAAGGCAACAGCTCATTGTAGCTCATTCTCATTCTTGTGTTTTGGGTCTAGGGTTTAGAGGGCTGGGTTGTGATTAGACCTGCGGCTTGAGTGTACTAACTTCAGAAAAAACAACCGGTTTTGGGGGCTGTGTGTTGTGCTTTTGCTATTTAGGGTGCCTTGAGGTATCTTACATGTCCCGGTGTGATAATAATAAGGTAGGGGCCGGAAAATTTAGCAATAGTATACCCTTGTCGTCCCCTTATGAAGTATACTCTAATTTACATAACCCGAAAGCTTCAAACCCCTGCCGGATTGAAAACTTCAAGACCCTTTGTGCCTCAGGACTTGTGCTATCGCCTGGGCGCCTGAAGGTCTGAGCATCCGGAGCTTGAGCTCTCATGGCTGCACTTCCATCCAAACCCCTTTTGCCTGAACCCTCAGACCCTCTCTCTCTCTCTCTCTCTCTCTCCCAGGCACCCTAAAACCCTCAACCATGGCCGCCCCGGCCATGTCGATCCGATTTGTGGAGAAATAGCACCGTCGCATGGCGCGGAGGTGCATGTACCTGGGGTTTAAGGGTTGATCGTGTTCAGGGGGGCACCTTATTTTGGGGTCCTTAGAATAAGGATCCTACTGTTTAGGGTGCAATATTAGGGTCCCCTAATTTTCGGAAACCCCCCATATTCCTTGATTTCAGGGAAAGGGGGGGCTTTTTCTGGGAAGGCTTTCATGAGGCTACTTGGGGTTTGAGCCTTCCTCCTCTTAGAGCCTTCAATGATGAGAAGGGGGTTGTAGGGTTTAGGCCCTAAGCATGTCTTCTATTGCAGTTGCAATAGGCCTGGATGCAAAAGGGCTTAGGGCCTAAGGTTTAGGGTTCTGATGCAAGCAGGGTTCAGGGTTTAGGCATTGATTTTTCAGTAGGCTGCCACGACAAAAGGTCGAACAAGTAGTGGGATAATGCCTTTGTGGTCCAAAGACAGTTATAGCGGCAAGTACTCCTAAGCAAGCTCTCGATCCAGCTCTAATTTTCAGATATGGTTCTGCGCCACATCTGCTGGCTGCTCTAGAAACATGGTTGCAGTCGCGATTAGTTGGCATTCTTGTGCTCTCTTTTCCTTGCCTGGTGATGTCTGCATATTTTACGACTCTTTCCTGTCATTCTAGGCTGGTGTTCTTTCTCATCCATGAGCAAGTAGTTTCATGTCTTGATGTGGATATCGTATTCTTTTGGTACTTTGTACATGTCGTTCACAGTGCACCAGCAAAGTTTCAGAACATTGTCATGTAGCTTCTGCGATATCACCGGCAGTACCAACACATCCATTGAGAACCCAATGAGTGTACTTTTTGTCTTCGTTTGCACCGTTCGCCTACGTTCTGAGAGGAAGCAGGCGTCTAAGGGACTGCACTATTGACAACACCGCAAGGAGGAGAGAAGTCGTCGAACCCCCTAATCAGGAAGCAACGGCGCACTCCAGATATCATCCCAAAGAAACCAGACGGACTGAAGCCGTACCTGCCTCGAGTGTGTGAGTCGAAACCCTAAACCCTAGCTTTCGGAAGGTCCCATACACCCTCACCTCGTGAAGGGCAGCATGAAGGCGCTCCAGATCGCCAGTGCACCGAAGGTCTGCCTTTTTCAGCGTTCAACGAGACTCCAAAATAAAGCTGCTAAGTAAGGAATAGGCTTTAGATCATGTCGGGGTTCCTTCTAGAGTCTAGAGTTTAAGGAAGATGCCGTATCATGTTAGGGTGGTTCAACTCGTATCATGTTAGGGTGGTGCAACTGTCAGGGATATTCCGATATTCCTTAATCCAAGAATAGACGTTGTATCATGCTAGGGTGATCATAGCTTCAATTATACTCCTTGATTAAGGAATAGTCTTTATGCCATTTGGGTGCCTGATCCCTGAACCCCAGGCCCTAAACCCTACAGTTAAGTTCAAGGTTTTTCCTTAGTTTAGGGATTTTTGGCTTCTCCGGGTTCCTCCCCAAGCTTCCCTAAAGGGGCTCCTACGAGGGCTCTCTAAGGGCTCCCTGTGACTCTAAGGGTTCAAAAATGAGGGCTACTGGTACGGGCTTCGAGGGCTTGGGGATCTAGGTGAGGCCTTTGAAGAATAGGCAACATTTAAGGATTAGAAGAGGAAGGCCCCTGTAGTTTTGTTTCTATAAGGGCTTCGATAAGGGACCTATTAAGAGTTCTATCATATGGCCGAAAGCAACGTGGCTGAAATTAAGGATGCTCCTTAGCTATATATGTTTCGGGCTTAGGGTTGAGTTCGGGCCCCGCTCTCTGTTCTTGGTGTGTAACCTGTTGGGGTGAAACCAGGATTTAAGGTAATTATGCTATCACAACTCGGACAGGTGTAGGGATTCGGTGTATATTGCACGTACTCCATTGCAAGAAGGGCCCCTGGCCCATGCTATACAGGCACTGCAGCAGATCGGGGATCCTGACATAGACCCTAGCAGTAGGGTGATTTTGTGAGAGGCCCTTCTGTGCCAGGATGGTGAGGTTTTGGACCGAGCCCCTGCGATTGACGAAGATCTTCAGCACTGCCAAGACACTCAGGGTTTAGGGTTTAGGGTACTAAAATCACTTCAACCCCTCTGGCCTGCATCTACAAGCCTCTACATGCTCATTCAGCACAGCAAGGAACCCACAAGCCATCTCAAAATAGGCGGCCGGACGGTTTTCATAAATGCAACACATCCAGCTGTCCGGCCAACATTCCGGGCAGGCGGTAGCTTGCATGAAGCTGCACTAGGCACGCCGCGGCTTTGTAAACTATACAGCCTCCTCCACAGTCAATCACAACACTCAGCTTCACATCGCATGCCTTGCAATAGCCGGAAACCTACATGCATATACTAATATACCACAACTTGAGGAGGTTTCGAAACTAAGGAGGCCTTCAAGAAGACCTGAAGATGCGCCGCTGGACCCCTGCTTCCTTGTGCCAGAATCAAAAGGCCCAAGCAAAACAGCAGAGCAGCTCTGTGTGCTCTCCAGCATAGGAACGAAAGGTGTGAGAATTGAGAAAGGCGACAGGTGGGTGACACCCGTGGGCCAGCTTGAAATCGGCGCCCACCCTTTAAATTGGAGTAAAGAGCGCCGGCTGGAGTCACCTGCACTGTCACAAGACTATATACACAAGAGCTCTTGCAATCTCAGGATTCTCTGGTGCGCTGTACGTTGCACCGAATAACATTAAGAGGTTGAGGAGCCAACCGTCACCGGAGAGGCTTAGCTGTACTAGCGACCCGTTGGTCACAGCTAAACGTCGTGAAGTCTGCAAGGTAAGGTACTGCACTTGGCAAAGAAAAGCAGTACCGATCGCAAGGCATCGTCAGCGGATAGCATTCTGACTGTATGCCAAGCTCTTGCAGCAGCCCGACCTGCTCTGACCAATTACTCACGTACGATAACGAGCTATGAGCTACATACTCATTTTACTGCTCTCGGTTCAGGTTGACACTTCAAGATTCTGCATTTCACGGGAGGCCGCAATGGCCGCTGTAAGTCTAAATCACTTGCTGCTGCCGGCGATGCTGAAAGCTGCCGTGTCACGGAACCGAGCACAGGCTCTGGGCGTCATCCCAAGCTTCAAGTTGATGTCGTCGAAGAGCCCCCCAACTTCCGGATCCATGATGAACTGGGAGCAGTGGCTTACCATGTCCAGCACGCCGGCTCGCGAACCCTCAAAGCCAAACTGAGGCAGGATTCGGCGCTGTACCGGCAAGGCTAGGTCGGCTCGGCCCCTTAAGTGGTAGTATCCTTCGCATGCCTGCTCCACGTCCGCGCTGCGCTTCAAGCAGGAGATCGCACTCTGGAAGCTTGGGCTACTGAAGGCCGCCAGCTGCTTTCGCAACAGCTTTGCCTGGTGCATTGTTTGGGATAAATATCATTAAAAATTTCTACTCCGTATTGCATGTAAGTACCCATAAGAATTCTTACAATGTAAAAGGTTATCCAACGATGACAAAGCTGCGACTGTGAAAGCAGAGGTCGGCTTTGGCCCCGGTCGGCCCACCGGCCCTTGCTCCGCTGTCGGCACGCGCCCGCTCTGGCAATGTGGGAAGAGCACTTCTTCGATAGCGATGGCGTTGACGAAGATGTCCGAATCATTGTCAAACTGCTGCATGTCATGCTCCATGTCCCGCAAGCCTTTCGTGGAGGCCTCGTAGCCGTAGAGCGGTAAGATCTGGAGCTTCGTCTTCTCCAAGATTGCATCCAGCTCGGCTTTGCCGTCAGCATCGTACAAGTGCGCACAATGCTTTCTTGACATCTCTGCCAACTTCTTCTGGAAAGCTGGAGCAGAGAATGCCCCGAGAAGCTCTGCCTGAAAGGCCAAAGCCCTTGTCTTCGACAAAGCTCTCTTCTTGGGTTTCAAGGGTATGAACAAATCCTGCGAAACCTCTTGCGGCTTGTCCTCAGTGAACAACTCTGAGGGTGAGGACTTCAAGCCCAACAGCTTCCACAGCTTCTGCACCTTGTCNNCGGAGGCGCTCCACACCATTTCCGGATTTGAAGCCGTAGCGAGCATAAATGTCGGCATGGCACCCCTCTGCCAACGCCCAACGGCCTGGCGATTCGTCGCAAACTCCACCTTGCTGGGCTTCTTTCTGCAAGACGTCACCCAGCTTGCTCTGGAAGCTCTTGGTGGAGTACTCGCCAATCAGTTCCATGAGCATCGCCTTGGCTCGCGCCCGCGTCATCTTCAGCACCTGTGCCTCTGCATCACGGCACTGAGCCATGGCTTCGCTCCACCGATTTTGGTAACCAGCTGCGTGGTTTGCCCCAAGCCCTGAGCCAGAATGCCAGCATCCGAAGTCCCAGCCTTTTGCTTTTGGGGCATGGTGGCATAACAGATACGAACCCTCAGACAATTCCGAGGTCTTAAGACCGCGCGAAGTTGGCCTTGCCAGATATATTTTTGAACGCAACTGTAAGCGAGTGGCTGAAAAGACTTTCTAGCTCAGCTGCAAGCGAAACGTGCTAACCCTCCGTTTAAGGAGCCCTGAACCCCAAACTCTATTCAGGAACCCTGAACCTGAAATTCT
>CAJNJA010009585.1:0-14711 GCA_905231915.1 Symbiodinium necroappetens | reverse complement strand
TAAATATGTATGTATATGTATGTATGTATGTATGTATGTATATATATATATTGTTTGATGGTTTGGTTTGATTGATTGAGTGATTGATTGGTTTGTTGGTTGCTTTGTTGGTTGATTTGTTGTAACAACGGCGTGACATTTCAGGTTCGGCATGTTACAGCAAGAGTACGGGAATGCCAATGCCGATGACTACCGATAGGATTAGAAGCGGCCCAGGGATGAGATGTTTGAGAGTGGCGATCAGCGATTCCCAGAAAGCCCAATACCCCTTAAGGAATATACCTTCAATTATAATACTAAGGCCCCTATATTTTAAGGTATTATTCCTTGTTCAAGGGGTATTGGGCTCTCTGGGTTAGTCAGCGATTAGTACTAAGTGTTTACGCCGATGCATTTGGTGTTACGGAGATGTTGCGGGGGGAGCAAGAGCCCCTACATAAGCCGAAATAAGGCTTATGTAGGGGTAAGGACGCCCTTTCACACTTGGGCACATATAAAGCTCTGCCAACCGGACACAGCCTGTATAACTCCTTCGGGCTCAAGGTTCAGAGATGCGGGGACCCGAAACCCTGAACCCTGTGCTGGGCTCGTAAGCGGCTCCCCCTGGTCCCCGGACCTTCTGACTGGAGCTCGGATGCTGTTGGTCGGAAAAAGGGGTTCAAAAAAAAAGAAACCGTGAACCCCAAACCGTGATGACGGTCCGCAAGGGTTCCAGCGGAGGCATTTGGTCAATGGCCCTCTCAGTGACGTTCCCTTAACAAAGGAATGCTAGGCTCAGAGCTAATCTCCACCCGTTCCTGGAGGTAACTGCTGCGGTAAAGGAAGCGTATTGCCCAGAGAACCCAATACCCCTTAAATAAGGAATAAATATACTTTAAATCCTAAGATTAAGGCCCCTACAATCTAAGGTATATTCCTTATTTAAGGGGTATTGAGCTCTCTGTAGAGCAGAGAGGCCTGAAGACTATGATGTTTTCCTTGGGTTCCTGGATCGACATTGCGGTATCACAGCCGGAAAAAAGCAAAACCTCAGACTCAAAATCTTCAGGCCTCTCTAGCGAGCCTGCTGCATAGCCCTAGGAATCCTAAACCCTATAAAACCCTATAGGAATCCGCTGTTACTTAGTGTTCCACCCTCGTAAACACTATTAAACTCCGAGACCTGATGCCGAAGCCCTGAACGCCAAGATTAGAACGGTAAACCCTTATAGTAGAAGCCCAAAAGTTGGAAACCCAATAGCCTCAATCCTTGAGGATAATGTATAGGGAATCCCAGTACTATTTGTCCTTAATCCGGTTTCCAACTTTTGGGGGCTTACTGTATAGGCAAAACTGTAATAACAAAGCAAGAACATCCTCGGACCCCGGAAATCCTATGAGAGCTCGCAGGACCCTCAGTATTACGGCGACCGCTTGCACCGGCGCCAACCAGATTTCCAAGGCTTGCGACCTCGTGGCTGCCATGGCAAGGCCCCGGAAATTGGGGATTGCAGGGTTCATAAGCTAGGCCTTTAGGCATAGGCCCCTAGGTAGTTCCGTTTTGGGATTACCGTATAGGATTGTAAATATAAGCCACAAAAAGGAACTACTTAGGGGCCTATGGGTAGGCCTTCACACTGCACTTGTACGGCTGTACGGTTTCGGGCTTTGGGCTTTTGTAACGGACTCGTAGGGTTTAGGGTTGAGGGCTCAGGGATCATCATCCGTCCACTTTACGTGGCACTTTTGGGCGCTCACCTCCGAGGGTCTATCTAACATCTGTTTACGGCGTTGTACGGGTTGCTATGATGATACTATACGAAAGGAGTTGTTAAAACAGGCTCCATAGACTCTACCCATACGCTCCATAGTAGTTTCTGTTGGGATTACCTTTTTGGATCCAAAAAATAAAAACGGGAAAAAACAACTACTATGGAGCCTATGGGTATAGACTTCTTGTAGAAAGGTTTTATAGCGATGATGTCACTTGATCATCCGGGTAACTCAAGGGTTCTACGAGTGTTTCAGGAGTCAGGGTTCTCAGTGGGTTTTAGGGTTTAGGCTTTGGGGTTTAGGGTTTAAGGCATATATCCCAGAGAGCCCAATCGCCTTTAACTAAGGAATATATCTCAAATCATAACATTAACATTAAGGCCCCTATAATTTAAGGTATATTCAATATTTAGGGAGTATTGGGCTCTCTGCGTATGGTACGGGACTTTTGCATCAGGGCCTGGTGGGGTGGGGGCTGCTGCGACTTTCGGAGGCCTGAACAAGTGGTAAAGTCCCTACAGATATTACACCCTAAACCCCTAAGCCCCAAGCCCTGAACCCTGAACACTTGTGAACCCTAAACCCCCAATCCGTGTAGAACTCCTTTAAGTTTATTTTTTGGGGGAAAAGAGTTTTGGGTTCCGACAACACTCTTCCAACCCTTGTGTAACACTTGAGACACGATCTGATGTAGGGGTTAGTGACGGTTAGTGCTCACAGACATCAAGCTCAAGCGAAAAAGACATCCTACGAAGGTGCAACCTCAAGTCTCAAGTGGTCATTGATGGCAACCTCGAAGGAACCTTACAAGATCCCTTAAAGGAATTCTGTGACTTATCCCGAAGAGAGCAGTTGATAACTATGTAACTGTGTAGTAGGTTACGGTGTTATGGGTGCTTTCAGGTTTATATAGGGGTCTTTTAGGGACAGTAACTGAATATCTGGGTAACTGGGCTCCTATAAGGCTTGGTCGAGACTTTCTGCCGGTGAGTTTTATGGCAGAAGCCAGCTGTGCAGGCAGAACGTTCCGGTGAACAAGGTTGTTCGGAACGTGCACCTTGTCTTAGGAAATGAATTACTACACTTTTTGCTTTTTGGGATAATATGATCCCTTATAGAACTGAAAGTGTACACTTTTTTATGAACTCAACAACTAAGTTGTTTGATTCTATGAACCTCTGTAGGCTGCTTCGTAAACCCGTCAGACCTACCCCGAAGCACCTTCAGCCTCAACCCGAACGCCCTGGTCCTTAGACCTGGTAGGTTCAGGGCTTGAGGGTTCAGGGTTCAGGATTTTTGGCTTTTTTTAGGGTTTGCCCATAGGCTCCTTAGTAGTTCCTTTTTGGGATTACCTTATAGGTGTCTAAAAATAAGCCACAAAAAGGAACTACTTAGGAACCTATGGGTAGGGTCTATCCGAATGTATCGAAGGAAGCGGCTGACCAGGATTTCTCCATCTTCTAGGTTGGAGGCATGTCGGCTCCAGCTTAGGACTTACGTCCAAGCCGTAACTACGAACTCTTGAACGGTTTGTACTTGTAATCGTGATTTATGCGGATGCAGAAGGATTATTTATCGGTCTACTTGAGAAGAATCAGGGGAGACACGAAGCAGACAAATTCGTCCGCAGCGACCGCAAGGCCCTTGTTCCTTCCTCTCCCTCAGCCCCAATCCCTCTGCCCGGTACCTGTGGACCCTGAACCCCAATTTCAGGGTTGAAAGGACTTAATGGTTGGGTACTTGGTTATAACATGTGGTATTCTAGCTTAGTACATGAGGCGTGTATGATGCTTAGGGATGTTGTTTAGCGCAACCTGCCAAATCCACGAATCTGCTTAACAGAAACCTGACAATCCAAGGTTGGTCCAAGCATTCCAAGTTCAAAGCCAGTGGCGGCAATGCATTGAGCAGATCGATTTGCTCAGATCAGGCCATTTAGTGCGTTTGTATAAGTTGCATGGGAAATAGGGCCATCCAGACGACTTAAATTTGGATTGCAAGGTTACCAATCCCCGAAATTCATCCTGTGGGTTCGTTTGTTGTTCCCGGAAGCCGGCAGACATGTGTTCATATGGGTTTCCCAAAGATGTGTTGCTGTCACTGCGGCCCTCGTGTTTTTGTATTACCATAGTATCTTTTCTAGTCTTGTGGTTCTTCCTGAGGGTCAGAGTGGCCTGCGGTCTTGCCGTGTGCCGAAGCGTGGGTCCTCCAGCCCGTCAAAGCGCCGAAGGCCCTTACCTTAAGGACGAACTGACCCTAGGAGCGTTTAAGGTTCATATACCACAATAGGGATTCATAGTATAAGGGTATAGGGCTCCTAGTTTTGAGGGTCTTTTGGTCCTGAAGGTAAAATCATAAACCCTTAAAACCTTGACAACCCACAGAACCCCAATAAGCACATGCAAAGGCCTTACAGCTCTGAACTCTCAGACGTTGTCTGAAGCTTCTACAACCAACCCTTACGGAATCCGGTTTTGTTTAGGTCTATTGCGGCTGGGCCTAGGTTTTCCTGTAGAAGCTCTTTTAAGGTTCAACACGGCGCTTCTATCTCGTATAGTGGGTAGCCTTTAACCCTGCTGGGTTCTTGTTGAGGGAGTTAATCTAAGTTACCATAATGGGTTTAGGGTTTAGGGGGGGTACTATAGTGAATAATATGATTACCTTATCATGGTAACTTAAATTAAAGCCCTTAACAGGAACTCAGCTTGTTGCGGCCTTAGAATCTCTAGCCCCAAAGGGGTCCCCCAAGGATACCGGACAAGCAAGTCCGGCCCTAAACCCTAAACCTTAAGACCTAAACTCAAAGCCCTATATAGGGTTTAGGGTTTAGTTTTTAGAAAGATCAGTGCAAGAAGTCCGAAGCCTCTCCGTCTTGCAGCAGGCGCTGGTGGCCTCATCCACAAGGAGGAGCCTGATGCAAAGCCTCTTGTCTTTCTCGGGGTTCCTATTTTTGAAAGAGTTCCCAAGCCCTAAACCCTAAACCCTATAAATGGCACTGTAAGGGTTCCTATTCGGGTTTTGGGGTTCAGCAGCAGTTCTTCTGCAGATGGCAGTGAACTGAACGATGCGGCTGTTCTCTGATTACTCTTCGAAACCATGCAGAACTTGAAAAGACAGCTTTGCGCAATGCAACTTCTCAGTACCCAAGAACATTCCAGCAAGGCTCCTAACCACTGTCGCGGTGGCCTGTGGCCGCAGCCATGAGTGGCGACAGGACGATGGGTGGGTAATTTTATAGGATTGTCACCCAGAGAGCCCAATACCCCTTAAATGAGGAATATACCTTAAATTATAGGGACCTCAATATTGTGACTTAAGGTATTTTCCTTAATTAAGGGGTATTGGGATCTCTGGGCAGATATGCGGTTTGATCACAGCCTCATTCAGCTGCGGATGCTTTGGGCCCTAAGCCCCGAAGCCTCAAGCTGGCTGAAGTTCTCTGGACCCCGAAGCCGTGTCCTTGAAGGGTGACTCTGCGGTGATTCTACAGGTCAGAGCTTGCTGATGCTTGCTGCAAAGCTTGGGGGGTGGTTTATTTAAGGGTTTAGGGTTTAGGGTCTTTTTTAGCCCAGGCACGATGGTTTGTAGAGTGCTGCGGTGCTGCTATGGTAACTATGACTCCTCGAGATGCGAATAACAACAGGTATTTCCAGTTTTACCTGTCACATCTGCTTTTAGTTGCGACTACCATGCTCACAGCCGGATCGATGGCTTTACTGGACTTGCATGGCTATGAGCAGAACCCCTTTTACTCCAAACCCTACCCCATGAAGCACTGTGAACCCTATGCTCCTAAACCCCATATCCCTTTACACTGAAACCGCTAAATCGTAAATCCTAAACCCGAAAAGCCCTAAACCCTATAAAGCCTAAAAGACCCGGGAAAATCTCAGAGAGTCAGGCGCTGAGCCTGTTGTCCGAGGCCTCTCGGAGTGGGGCTGGTGGAGTTTTGGACTTTTCGGGTTCAGGGGCTTTAGGGCATAGGGTTTAGGGTTTAGGTGGTTTCGGGTGTAGGGTTTTAGAGTTTAGGGGTTTTAGGGTTTGGGGAGTTAGGGTTTTGTGTTTTAGGGTTTGGGGTTCCGTTGAGGGTTCCTTTAAGGGGTTTCGGATTAGGGTTAAGGGATTCAGAGTTTAGGGGGTTTCTAACATCCCTTTCAGGGTGTTGTCAAAAGAGTGGCGGGGCTTCGTGATTTAAGGTTTACGCTTTCGTGATTTGGATTTCGGGCTCAGGGTTTTTGAAGGGGTGTCTTTCTCCAGGAGGCTTTGGGGCTTCATAAGGAATTTATCGTGGGGTTAGATGGTGGCCGCACAGTCTTACAAAGGGTTTATGGGTGGTTTTATAAGGGTGTTTCGTTTGCTTTTTTCGGAGTTGGAGGCCCCGTTGTCGCTGCTTTAGAACAAGATAGATAGTTCGGGGTGCTATAAGAACCTTGAAACAGTATTTTCAGGCTTATGGTCGTCTGCTGCAGAAGTTATTCAAGCACGGACAAACCGGTCAAGGTTGTCTCTTAAAGGAGCTCTACAACGGTACTACGTTGCAGCTCCCTGTTCAGTTTTGTCAATATCGGGGTCGAAACAATATCCAATATGGGGTCGACACAATATCCAATATGAGCTCAGTAAATTATACCTCCACTATGCAAGCCTCAAGCCCTATTCGGATTTCCAGGCCACTTTCCGAAAAAGGGACAACCCTATGTATGAGTTGTTAAGTTGGCCTTCATAGCGACTGTAAGGTGGCTTAGAGATTTAAGCTTCAGGCTGCACTGATTGCGCTTTAGGTTGGGGCTTTTGGGATGGGGGTCTAGGGGTTTTGGGGTTTGGGGGGATGTGAGGGTTTAGTTGTTTAGGGTTTCGAGATTTCTGGAGAAAGGGTTCAGGGTTTAGGTCCAGTCCCTCGACGAACACTCCTGTACATGAAGCGTCCCTGACTAGGGACCAGTATCCTAAACCCTAAGCCCCTAAACCCAACATTACTTGCATTCAACTCAGTACCCATAGGCTCCTAAGTAGTTCCTTTTCGTGGTTCATATTTGGAATCCTATAAGGTAATCCCAAAAAGGAACTACTTAGGAGCCTATGGGTAGTTTCCAGATCTGTAGGCATGGTGTCTGGGATGAATGGGGTTTTCAGATTTGCGGAGGTTCCAGGTTTCACGGATTAGGGTTGTGGTTTTTTGGGGGGTTTAGGGTTTAGGAGTTTAGGGTTTAGGGTTTTAGGGTCTTAGGGTATAGGGTATAGGGCTTAGGGCCTTTTTGTTGTTGTTTGAATGTCTGGTTTGCAGTGAGGGTTTGGGACTCGGTGGTTAGGTTTCATCCTTCGGGGTTCAGACCTCCAGGGAGTTTTTTTGAATTTTGACCACCGGGCTGGAGAAGTGAGAAGCCTGAAGCCTGGTAAATAAACAACCCTACAAGACTTCGTACTGGCGACAGCACGTCGGCAGCAGGCATAAGAGTAGATAGTTGTGCTGGGTGGTCACAGTCGATTTTGACGTAGTCGCAGTGGCCGCAGCAGCAGCAGCAGCAGAAGCAGCGGCCGGGGCAGCAGCAGTACGAGTAGCAGTTGCAGCCACTGTAGAAATCTGTTGCAACAACTGCGCAGGCCACTACAACTAGGACATCATCGTTGGCACTACTGTTGATAATATAAATCTTGCATGACCTTGAGGACCCTAAACTATGGGAATTATGGTATATTCCTTATTATGGGTCATGCAGGATTTATATCATCAACCGTAGCAGTGGGCCGTGCATTATTCCATCAGTACGTCGGCCTTAGTAGCAAGCATCGATCTTCTGAAATTATAGGCTTTTAGCGGGGGGAGTAGGGTTTAGGATTTGCCGTTCAGGGGTTTAGGGTTTCAGATGTGGGGCCTTGGGATTTAGGATCTAGTCCATTATAATATAAGGGGTTGATGTCTAATCCTATCAGATGCCGAAGCGCCCACCAGGCAGATTGGGACTCGGCGCGGGACGTCGGCTTTCGACACCTTGCAGCCTCAGGTAGGATTTAGGGTTTAGGGTGGGTTAAGGGTTTATAGGGTTTAGGTAGAATTACAACAGGGATGGGCTCTGCGCTAGTAGAGTTTGGTAGGGTGCCCACGCTTCAGGAAACGCTCGTTATTTTTACATCGTTTTGTCGCTTTTGGCATGTTGGCCCCCTCGTGTATGTAATTCTGCAGTCTCATAGATCCACACCGGCCGGAGCCGCAAAGATGGTAAAGCAGCGTGGGTTGGACTTCCTGAATGTCGTCCTCTCTAAACCCCGAAACCCTAAAGTCTGTCCCTGGACCCCTTAAACCCAAAGCCCCCACACGTAATAGAGGCGCCTATTGCCTCTACTAATTTGGGGGGGTCCTTACTAGAACTTGAATATGTTCTGCCCAAAAACCCCAATTCTGATTCTTAAAGGCCCCTACATGAAATCCAAAGACGCCAGACATAAGTCCCTCGCTTCTGGTCGGATGAAGGATTCCTTACGCAAAGACTCTTAGTCTGCCTTCATCCCAACTTTAAGGCCCTTTATTAAGACCGACTCAGGGCAAACCCAGACTCTAAGCTCATAGCTGCAGAGACTTCACTCGCGGCGTTTCACGAAGCCGTGTATAGCGTCCTTCTCGAGCCATCGGGAGAAGCGTGGAAGCCTTATAGAACCATTCTAAGACCCTAAACCCTAACCCTAAAACCCTAAACCCTAAATCCTAAACCCTAAAACCCTGAAACCCTGAAACCCTAAAACCTGAAAGCAACCTTAAACCCTAGCGTGCCCCCATAGAACCCGTAAAGGAAGCTTCATGCTACCATGAAAGGATGCCGAAGCCCTCGAGTCCCCCAATAGAAAACGGGGTAGGGTTTTTAGAGTTGATATGGTATGTTTTTTTTTATTATGGGGTTTAAGGTTTCGGGTCTAGGGTTTATACCAGGGTTTAGAGTTTAGGGTTTATACTAGGGTTTAGGGTTTAGGGTCTAGGGTATTAGGGTTTAGCCCAAAAAATTGGAACCCCCAAACCCAGAGTTGAGACCTTCGAGCTTCTGGAGACCAGACCCCCCAAAAAGCGGGCCCAATACCCCTTGAGTAATTAAGGAATATACCTTAAATCATAATATTAAGGCCCCTACAAGTTAAGCTAGATTCCTTATTTAAGAGGTATTGGGCTCGCTGGGGACCCCAACAGCGTTCCCAAGGAAGCGCCGTGGAGCGCGCCTGCTTGGAGGCTGGCCAGCGCAAGATCGCGAAGGCAGGGGCCCTGAACCCCTAAACTCTATGAACCCTAAACTTTATCCCTAAACCCTCAACCTGGTGTCTGAGAAAGGAATTGAAAGAAGGAGGCTGTCAGAGTGGGATTGCGGCATCCGGGGGTTGAATTCCTTACAAGGTTCCTGGAGTTCCTTTAAGGAAGCGACAGGGTTCTATCATAGTCATGCGGTTTGCATGTGGGTTATTCGGGTTCAGGAGTTTTTTGGGGATTTGGGATGTGCAGAACTCCCTGAGACCCTACAAGTGCACATGAAACCCATTCAGAACCCAGTCGAGCCTTGTAAGGATCCGCGCGCAGTCATGCTAAACAGAGCTCCTGCCTTCAGCCATTCCAGCAAACCTCATAGAACTCTCTTACGTTTTCCGTGTTGACCTCTCTTGAAGCTATTTACGGACTTCGAGTGACATATTATTAAAAGTTAGCCTTATAAAGAGTCAACCTGTCTTAGAAGCTGCTCAGGTACTTCTGGGTGAGCAGTGCGCCAAAGCCCTACAAGCAAAAGAAAAAGACATCGCGAGAGCACATAAATAAACTAAGAATAGAAAACCAACAGCAACAACATCCTTAAACAATCCAAAATCCTATCGAACACCCTAGAGCACTCTGCTCAACTTCCTAAAAAGCCCTAAAACCCAATTCGCGGTCTACATGGAGGTGATTCAGCGGACTCGGCCAGAGGCGGCCGCGGCTTGGGCAGGCACGGGTGTCACTCACCGAGTGCTCGGAATGCACAGGGCTCCTTCGGATTTTATATGAGTCAATCGTGCGTTATGGCGGTTTCCATAGCGCGTTTGTATGATGTCATAAGGTTTTAATGAGGGTTTGGATCGGTTTTTCTGTGCCTAATACATGGACTGTACCAACTTGCGCTGTGCTTTCTTAGCCTCAGTCGGTACCCTTTGTGCAGAGCCGGGATGCACAGGCACTGATTCCACTATATCCTGGAACTGCGGATGGGGTTTCCGAAAATAGGGGACCTTAATATAATACCCTAAACAGTAGGACCCTTATTACATTATAAGGACCCCAAGATAAGGTACCCCTGATTTCGGAAAGTCCCAGATTGCCTTTGAGGGGGGTTGAGGCTTAGGGATTGAGAAGTCCCGGCAGGCCTGCGCCTTCCCTGCAGTCAAGCAGGAAGTCCCCAGAGAGCCTCATTAAGGCCCCTATAGTTTACGCCTGGCTCCTAAACATGGGGGGTTTCCGAAAATAGGGGACCCTAGTATAGTACCCTAAACTAGTAGGATCCTTATTCTAAGGACCCCAAATTAAGGTACCCCCCCTGTTTTCGGAAACTCCCACATTGAAGCCGAGACCAACAAGCCTAAGCCGAAGCCATGTTGAATCCTGAAGCTTTGTCAGGCCCTGAGAGGGGGGTTTGGTAAGCGCCATTGGGTATAGGGTTTAAGGTTTAGGGTTTAGGGGGGGTGGGGTTTGGGGTATAGGGTTTAAGGTTTAGGGTTTAGGGTTTGGCAACGTTTCCAGCACGAATCTTGGGCACACAAATTCCGGTCTCGTGGCATCGGGCGTACAGTCCCTGGCCCCAGACCCTCTCCCGAAATCACGGAAATCCGTGAATGCAAAGCGGATGCCCGGTATCCTAACTCCAGACCCGATACCTTGTGCCATGAACCTGCAGCCCAAGCCCAAAAATTCCCAACCCATGTCTTGAACCCTGAGCCGTCACCTAAATGTGGAATCTGAACCAATACGGATTCTAAATATAAACCATAAAAAGGAACTACTTAGGGGCCTCTGGTTCGCCCCAAGACCAAAAGCAAAAGCAGGTGCACCGGAGAAGCTCTCGCGACGCGCTCGCCTGGCAAAGGCTCACGGGGACTTAGTTTTGGTTTAGGGTTTAGGGTTTAGGGAGGCTTGTGGGTATCTTGAACATGTGCATGGGGTCTTGTTGTTTTGTTCCGGCGTTTTGCAGTCTTTCATGCTTCTTTTGGGGTTTTAGGGCCTATAGGTTTAGTGTTTGTGGGGGAGTTTGGGGCTCGTATAGGTGATAGGGTATCAGGGTTTTGGTTTCAAGGTTCAGAGTATCAGGATTCGGGTGCAGCCATGCTCGGTTCGGGCGGGCTGTGTAGGACCATTATTTTCAAGAACACTCAAACATCCTCGTACAAAACAGGGCTCCTATTTTTGTTTGGCCCCCTCCATGTTTGAAACCATGTTTGAATTAACCCCATTTCACCAATGCTAGGATACCGTGCGTATTTCTTGCCCCCGCAGTTCATTTTGACAGCGGAATATGAGGGTTGATCTAAGCCCCCGTCTCTTGACTTTGCTCTACAGAGGCATTTTATTCATATCGTCACTATTGAAATTGCCTTCGAAACATGGTGTGGGCGCAAGAGCGCAAGAGCGCGCAAGGGCAGTAATATGGCTATATATCAGAATATTCAACATAATAGGGATGGGTTTGGGCTGCCCACCTCCAGCTGCTGCTGTAAGTTGGGCTCAGACCGAAACCTGTTGTCATTTTGCATCTTGCGGGGGACAAAATCGGGAAGGGAGGGCTGGGCCCCATCTGCCTTGCCCTGCCCAGAAGTTGCAAAAAGTTCCATTTCCTGCCCTGCCCTGCCCAGAAGTTGCAAAAGTTTCAACTTGAGCTTTTCAACCTCTGAAAAGCGCAAAATTTGAATTTTTGCAACTTGCGGGGGACACACGGGAAGCGAGGGCTGGGGCCTCTGCCTGCTGTGCCCGCACAAGGCTGTGTGTGCCCTGCGCCCCGCCCTGCCCTACCCTGCCCCGCCCTGCCCCCTCTGCATGCCCTGCCCTCCCCCTAAAAAGAACGCACGAAGAAGCAAGAAAAACACCGTGTTGTCTCCTATAGACAGGCTTTCGCAGCTCTCGCCGTAAGTCAACAAGTCCCTAAACCCGAGCTCCCGAAGCCAGTGTTGTCCGTCTTGCATTCAAGGTCGAACGTGCTTCGGCGCCTAAGTCAGAGAAGCTGAAGCTCGGCCAAGAATGGACCGACGAACTCACCTTGAGCAAAGCAGCTTTCGCCCGGGTGGTTAAGGACATCGCCAAAGACGTTTGCAAAGATATTGACATTTCCGAAAGTCTGCCAAGCTCTAGCTCGGGCAAAGGCGTCAAAACTCGTAGCCAGAGACGTGGGAGGCCGAAGGTGGAGAGGAGCCGACAAGTCCCATGAAGTTTAACCAGCCAGCTTTGCAATGCCTGCAACCGGCGCAGAAGAATTCTTGCGGGATGTGATGCACGACACTCAGATGTATGCCGAGCACGCGAAGAGGGATATCATCATGTATGTTGATATGAGGCTGGCTACAAAAGACACGCCGGAGGGCTGATTTAAACATGTTGGGTGTTAAAAGAAAAAGGACAGGGACACCAGCACATGGTCGGGGGCCAAAAAAGCATTTCCCCTACAAAACACATGTAACTAGACTTTGCTTCGAAATGCTTCAGCTGTCTTAACTTTAAACTTTGAACCGTCAGCATTTTTCGAACTGCCCAGCCTGTGTCCTCAAATCCTAAGCCGCAAAACAGCGGTCTCGTTGGTCTGGTCAGTCTAGTGGGCCTTTAGCCACAGTTTGGGTTTAGGGTGTTGGCGTCAGGGTGAAAAACCCTAAACCCCTAAACTTTAGTTTTCAGGGTTCCGGCTCCCCGGAAAGCAGACTTAGCCACGAAAGCTAGAAGCCTCCGAGAGAAGGCTGCCGCAGTCGTGGCGGAGGCTTCCCACACGGGGAACTGGCCGGAAGCCGTGAAGGTGTTGGAGGACATGCAGAGTTCTCGAAACTCCAGTCGTAGACTGAAGCTCGACAGTTATGAAGTGCAGATCTATAAAGTAAAATCAGAACAACAACAGGGCATGGACCTTGAAGAAAGTGTCAAGATCCAGTTGATGGGGCCACATGTTTATTGAGAGCGACGCTTTGATTGCAAAAATAAAGGGAGAGATAAAAAGCTCCGCCAAAACCCTGAACCCGTGAGTCCTCAGCCCTAAAAAAGAAACCTTAAGCCTGCAAAATCCCATCACGGACACTCCGATTCGAAACTTTCCCTTGTAGGATATCTGGCGCCTTGGGCGGAGTCCTCACGGGACTCTGTTGCAAGAGGCCATCGTAGTCTGCGGCGAGAAGGCGCTCTTTTGCTATGACGTATAGTCTTAGTCAGTTGCCGGGGTGCAGAACTTGTTCATTCAGGAGCTATAGCGTTGACCTCAAACCCTAAACCCCAAACCCTTTAAAACCTGCCCCTAAACCCAAACAATAAACCCAATCTGTCTCTGGTTCCGCTTTGTTTTGAGAGGATCCTTGGGTGTAGGATTGAGGAAAACATATGCCGAAGATATTTCCCACGGGCTGGCGTGATCTGACATATTGGTGCTTTCCGTTATCGGGGCTGCGCTTCCGAATTCTCGAAGCTCCTACTTCAAGGCGGATGGGGTGCAGCAAGGAGAGTTATAAGTAAGGTAAGTAGGCGTAGGGTTGCGGGTATAAGTACATCTACTAACATTGAGGGACTGGCAATCCAACTTGCTGAGGTCTCCAAGTGCAGGTAAGGTTCGAGACGACTTCTGGGGAGCTATGGGGTACTTCGACTCTTTGGGTTTTGGGTTTAGGGTGTTGGTCTACTGTTTAGGGCCATTGGGTTTAGGGCTTCGGAGGCTTTGGGTTAATTAAGGTTTTCGGGTTGTAGGATGTAGTGTTTTCGGGCCAAGGGCAATGCAGCTATAGGGATAGGGTTGCAGGCTTCAGGTTAAGGGCTTATGCTTGGGTTTAGGGTTTATAGGGTTTAGGTGCATACCCCTTCGAACAATGGTTTCAGTCATGATCTGTCATCTGAAGCAGTCGAAAGCAGTCGAGTTCAGGTGAAAAAAACCTGCATGCAGCAAGACATCTCGTGCTCGCCGCAGCCAGCACCCCCTCCTCCCCCACCCCCCACCCGGCAGTACATCACCTTCGGGCGCTACCAGCTCGTCCAAAGTCGTGCTAATGGTCGGTTACGGGCCTGGTCGACAGTATCGGGTAGAATCACCCTCGATTGTGGCGAGATCCTTGGCTGGCTAAGAAGCACGGCATGCCTCCATCATCTAAATGACAGAGTTTTGTCCGGCAACAGGGTGGCCGGCGATGATCTCGTGCCGGACGGCAGGTCGCGACGTGTGATTGTAACCGCCGCACTTACCGCCCGAAACCAAAGACTCCGAACCGCCTACCCGACTAAGCCTAAACCCGCGAGCACCAAACCATCGACCTCTAACCAGCAAAGCATTCGTCATTAGACCATAGTGACCGCGAAAAACCCAACAAAACCATGCAAGACCCCAGAACACGTCTAGGAGCCATCACGGAAAACTTTTGAAGCAAGGCCTACAAAAGCACCCTAAACCGAAAACCCTACACCTCCAATCTCCTGAAGTTCTATAGGTCCTCATGCCCCCAGCCCCTATCGAACATATCAAGGAACCGCGGCAGAACCCATCTATATTCCTTAAGCAAACCCGTTAAAGAGTCCTGTGTATACAACCCCTACAAGAACTTTAAACGGACACGGACTCTTGAATGAACCTTTAGAGGAACCCTTACAGAACCCCTTAACAAGATCCCCCTAAACCCTAAACCCCAAACCCTAAACCCTAAACCCTAAAACCCTAAACCCTAAACCCTAAACCCCAAACCCTAAACCCTAAACCCTAAACCCCAAACCCTAAACCCCAAACTCAAGGCTT